>ML784645.1:40333-53152 GCA_009831015.1 Picea engelmannii | reverse complement strand
CTTTGGAAGTCATTACTTCCCTTGAACAAAAACTATTGATTATTTCTCATATATTGTGCATGGTGTATTGTGGTGTATTGGTGTAACTCTTATACTATTGTTCATTTCTCATTGGATATAATTTAATGGTTTAAGTATAATTTAAAAAAGGTTTTAAATTGTACTTGATACTGATTCACCCCCCTCTCAGTATCAACATTACCATGGGGGAAATCTAGCGTGTGCTAGCTTTTCCTCTTACACAAGCACAAGTGCATCTTGAACAACATCATTCCAGTGTTGGTGAAAGCTAGCGCATGCTAGCTTTCCCTCTTGCACAAGAATAAGAACATCTCGAACATCATCCTACCATGGGGGAAAGCTAGCGCATGCTAGCTTCCCTCTTACACAAGCATATACACATCTAGAACAAGATCATTCCATTGTGGGGGAAAGCTAGCGTGTGCTAGCTTTCTCTCTTGCACAAGCACAAGCCCATCTCGAACAACATCATTCCTTCGTGGGGTAAAACTAGTGCATGATAACTTTCAGTCTTGCAGAGGCACCAACACATATTGAATAACATCATTCAATTGTGGGGAAAATCTAGCGTGTGTTAGCTTTCCCTCTTTCACAAGCACAAGCACATCTCGAACAACATCATTCTAGCATGGAGTAAAGCTTGAACATGTGATACTTCCCTCTTGCACAAGCACAAACACATATGAAACAACATCATTCCACCGTTAAGGAAAGCTAGCGCATGTTAGCTTTCCCTCTTGCATAAGCACAAGTGCATATCGAATAACATCATTCCATTGTGGGGAAAAGATACCCTGTGATAGCTTTCCCTCTTTCACAAACACAAACACATCTCCAACAACATCATTCTAGCATGGAGGAATTCTTGCACATGCTAAACTTCCCTCTTGCACAAGAACAATCAAATCTCAAACAACATCAGTCCACCGTTAAAGAAAGCTAGCGCGTGTTAGTTTTTCCTCTTGCATAAGCACAAGTTCATATCGAACAACATCATTCCACAACGGGGGAAAGCTAGCGTGTGCTATTTGTCCCTCTTACACAAGCACAAGTGCATTTTGAACAACATCATTCCAGTGTTGGGGAAATCTAGCGTAGATTTCCCTCTTGCACAAGCACAAGCGCATCTCGAACATCATCCTACCATGGGGGAAAGCTAGCATGTCTCTTACACAAGCATATACACATATCAAACAAGATCATTCCACTGTGGGGGAAAGCTAGCGTGTGCTATCTTTCTCTCCTGTACAAGCACAAGAGCATCTCGAACAACATCATTCCTCTGTGGGGTAAAACTAGTGCATGCTAACTTTCAGTATTGCAGAAGCACAAGCACGTCTTGAATAACATCATTCCATTGTGTGGAGAAGCTAGCATGTGCCATGTTTTCCTCTTTAACAAACACAATCACATCTCGAACAACATCATTTTAGCATGGAGGAAATATTGCACATGCTAAACTTCCCTCTTACACAAGCACAAGCACATCTCAAACAACATCATTCCACTGTTAAAGAAAGCTAGCGTGTGTTAACTTTCCCTCTTGCATAAGCAGAAGTGCATCTCAAACAACATCATTCCATCATGGGGGAAATCTAGCACGTGTTATCTTTCCCTCTTACACAAGCACAAGCGCATCTCGAACAACACCTTTCTAGTGTTGGGGAAATCTAGAGCATGCTATTTTTCCCTCTTGCACAAGCACAAGCGCATTTCAAACAACATCATTCCAGTGTTGGAGAAAGCTAGTGCATGTTATCTTTCCCTCTTGCAAAATCACAAGCGCATCTTGAACATCATCCTACCATGGGGGAAAGCTAGCATGTGCTAGCTTCCCTCTTACACAAGCATATACACATCTCAAACAAGATCATTCCATTGTGGGGGAAAGCTAGTGTGTGCTATCTTTCCCTCTTACAAAAGCACATCTCTAACAAGAAATTATTTTCCAGATTGTCTAACCTAGCATTATCAGGAGGAGAAATATCACCATATTCATTAACATGAGTCAATATTCAACCATTTTAGCTTTTACAAATTGAGATTATATCATTGTATTAATGACATCATTTACCAACTCTCACTATGTCATAGAATCTACTATTGCCTAACACATGGTAAACAAGTATCACCATCTTCATCTCACCAGGCATTGGATGTTCACTAGGCTTCCAATCTCCATGCCACGGTTACTAGGCCCAGAACCTCTGGTGATGATTTCTATGGTGAATTTTTAGAGGTGTTGATGGAGTTTCTAGTAGTTTTTGTGAAGAATCAACAAACAAAAGTTCAATCTCAAGGCCTTCAAGATCGAGATCATCAAAGTCATCATCATCTTCACAGCCAATCTCTGAGAAGACAAGCCCGCATCAGCCTCTATTGTCTTGGATGTTAGAGGACCAGTCTTTGTTTGCATTCACTTCAAAGATCAGGTTCTTGCTCTCCTATTAGATGCCTGTGTTTTGTTGTAAAATGATTATACTCTTTATTTCTGAACTATGCTTCTAAATTTCTATTAATGATGCAATAATGTACAAAGAATATTACAAAAAGAAATGTGTGGGGGTTAGGTTGCCAAGACGAGGCAAAATCAAGGGTACAATGAAAACCCCTTCTGAATTAGATCCTCAACTATCTACATCATATGAAATCAGCCTACTGCTGTTAAACAGTTCTATGCACAGTGTCCAAAGTTTAAGGCCCAGAGCAAACTGGAACCATAAATAACCATTAACTATGTTCGCCTTATATTAACCATTAATTTCTCCTGGATTGTTTGTTCATTCATGACTTTGTAAATAAGAAGATCTAATCCCTTCTGTCATCTAGATGGTGGAGCCCTAAATTGTGTTTTTGGCTAATAAATCGATTGGATTTTTCAGCGACCCACACAAAATTTGTTTTAGAAATATAATTTGGGTGTCTTAAACTACATTATCAAAAGAAATTTGGGCCAAATTCCTTTCCTCTTAATTTTTAAAAATAGTATTTTGATGTTCAAGTTTAAGCCTTTTGKCTTATTCGTRTTATGATAGWGTAGTGATAGGCCYTGATCAGAGAAGCTTTATGCACTCCTTKCTACTGTTTATCAGGATGTACTCAGCAATTTTAAGGATAGTTTTTAGGTATTTCTGGATATTAATATAATCTCTCTTTCAAACAATTACTTTGATATACAATCAAAGGATGAATTTGTTTTATAAAAAAATTAGGCATTGTTTTCTTAATCTCAATGAATAAAATAAAATTCTATACTAATAAAATAGGGTGTACCTGTTTATTGATTATATTAGGCATAGTTAATATTTGTCTTTTTGGGAATTCTGACTTGCATTATATTTTGATATGTGGTATTCATCTGAAATGTCCAGTTCATCTTCAACTTCAAAGCAATAGTTGTTAAGGATGTGCTTCTTATACATAATAGGATTGTTTTTCTTATTTGAAAAAAGCCACCGTTGAAAAAAAAGGAACGATCTACACAGTTTCACACATTGGTGATCATATATGTTTGTAATAAAAATGTGCATCAACACAGTTGTTCATGTTGAAAAAAATCTTAGATATGGTTTATTGTATAAGTAATTCAACTTGTTTTTACTGAGATTAGGTTCATAAGCAGCTCTGAGAATCCATCCAATGTGATTATCAGTGTTCATCAGACAATCTTGTTTGGACAAAAGTTGTGTTTTTCCCATATTTAGTTTTAGTCTATATGTAATGATAACTTGCCATCTATATATGCGTGAAGAATAGATCAAATAATTTTGTCTTCCATGGAAACATGCAATAGAAAATGTTTCGAATAGCTATAATGATTGTATCATTGTACAGGCCAATTGCTCTCTCTCCAAAGTAGGACAGGTCTCTCATCTTTGGCCTCCCTTGTAGACAGGGAGTGGGCTATCCATCTCGAGATTCAAATGATGTTTCTGTTATATCCATCACTTGTTGCTCCTTCCCAAACTAACTTTACAGAGCCACCCATTGTAGCTTATTCCCATTTCAACAAGCCTCCGGCATTCAGCAATGGGACTGGACGGTTGAAAATGGATGATGTTTTTGGTGGCTTCCCTCAACAAAGGCATTTCAGCTTCTTGTAATCTTCCCAAAAAATAGAAGACCATGTTAGTGAAGTTAAGTTTGCTTCATTGGCGTGACCTCACATATGTTGTTTTGTCATTTAACTCTTCACATTTTGTATCTTCTTTTCCTTCATGTAGTTCTCCATTCCTAGATTAATTTCATTTATGCAATTTCCCATTCCTAGATTAATTTCATTTATGCAATTTCCCATTCCTAGATTAAATTCGTTTACACAATTTCCCATTCATAGATTAATTTCATTTATGAAATTTCATTTCAATTGTGTGTTTCAATTTCCTGCATTAGATTAATGATTCAATTTTAGTCATATCTTAAACATTAGATTAGATTAGTCCCACTTCAATTTTGGATATACTTTGCGTGTGCTTTGTTAGTTTATGAACCCTAGGTTGACAAATTAGATATTTGGGAAAGTACTACAATGCAATTAATTTAACATTAGTTAGGCCCAATGTAACGATTGGTATTCCCTTGTTACGATTGTTGTTCTGTTTACAGGAAGTGTCATTTATTCGAATAGAACAATTTACGTTCCCTTTATGCTTGTTGTTCCTTTACAGGTGTTGCATCTCTAGAGGTCAGGTATTGAAAATGGATGGTAAGGAACTACATAGCCAACAAGTAAAATGCTTATGCCAGTGCCTATGTTCGACCGATGCATAGAGGCTATTTTTAGCACATCTTTAGAGCCCAACACTGATCCAGTTCTGTCATTAGTTAGTCCCACCCTTCATCTGAAGAGTGTCAAAGTGGTCAATCTGGTTTTGTCATCGGTCGATCCCACTCTTGCTTCGAAGAGTGACAAAGTGGTTTCTCTAGTTACATCATCAGTCAATTACACTCCTCCTATGAAGAGTGCCAAAGATATCAATCTAGTCCCTTCATCGGTTAGTCTGGCTGATAAGGTGGTCAATATGGTCACATCCTTATTTAAACGAGTTGACAAAGTGGTCAATCCGTGTAACATCCCTGACCATCCATGATGGGCCACACTATGCCAGAGAACTCTTACCATTCTCTATATGGAACATATTGTAACATACCCAACATCCAACTGAGTTATGCCACACAAATATTTCTTGAAATGCATGCAATTAAAACATATATACACACATAACTCTTGCAGAAGCTTTATATATAAAACGTAAACAACCAAATACATATGTAAATGCATAGATTCACACAAAAATAACAGTAAACATATACATGAAACATATACAGGAATTACCCATAAATATACAGAAAATTACAACTACACGTATGATAACCCATAAAAATAAGCACGTAAATAACAATAAAACATGTAAATTTATCACACAATTGGCACTTATCTTGGTAAGAATGCCACCAACTGCGTGAAGAACCTCCACGAACCTCCCAGTCTTAGACCACATTGTTCATCACTCTCAATAGTGAGTCACCCCCAAACTGGGACTAAACTCCACCTGGGTAAAGGGATTCCTAACTAGGATAAAGGCTCATGGACAATAGGAAAGACTATCTCAGATGCTCACTTAACTAATAGCCTACAGTCCCTCATTCCCCACATGGTTGTCCCACCCCAGGAAGTGTACCCCTTCTATGCTCAATAGTCCTTTGGCTACCCCACTTCTAGGTCTTCAGCAACAGGCCGAACAAGAAGTCTTGGAGCCCTGTAGCTGCAGTTTAGCACCTTCAGGAAATCAATTCCCCAACAATTCTCTCACCCAGAGAATTTCTCATGAGCCTGAAAACCACCTCTTCAATATCCCATGGTCTTGACAATCCGCTTCTTCAGTCCAACTCCCAAGCGAACCAAGTACACCAACACAAAATGGCTATGGATACAGGTTTAGATACAGTCATGAAGATACGAAGAATAGATCAATGATGTATGAATTCTCATGGATAATGGTTGAATGATGGAATGAATGATGGCAAAGATGATAGGAAATGAACTAATTCCCAACAATATGTATGCATGTCCCCAACTTGACACTTGCCATGTTGGGAGCTACTTTGGCCCACTTGTCCCCAACTTTAGAACTTAGGATAAAATAATTATCCATACTTTATGATTAAAGAAATATTAATATAATATTCCTTTTCATCTTAAGCTCCCTAGCTTAGCATTTTTCCTTAATTTTTTAGGCCCCTCCCTTTCCCTAACCAATGGAGTTTAGTCCCCCATCTATTTTATCCTGGTCGTTTTGCACACAATAATGTATTTTATATTAATTATGAGATAGATAAAAAAATAGGCGCACTAGCCTTTAACATCTAGGCTCTTCGGCCTAATCAAAACATAAGCATCCTAACTTATAACAAATGGCTCACCAGCCTATAAAACATAACATATAAAAAAGACTCGATGGCCTCACAATTGTGCACAATTAAAATGATGCACGTGGTATCTTGGAATGTGCACACTTCATCATTTCACTACGCACTACATGTGCGCACTATGCCATGAAATGTTCATACAAAATGATATCATAAATCTCACCATCTTAAGTACATTTACACTTACAATTGGGTTCGGCCTTAGGGGTATTACAATCTGATCCCATCCTCATTCAATCTCACTCTCCCATTCGAAAGTGCAACCCAAACGGTCGATCCCTTTCCATTCGTAAGAGGGACTTACTTCTTCCATTTCTTTAAAAAAATGAAGAGGGACTTACCGAAGGTGAGTTGTGTCGAGCATCTGTTATCCTCCTCAAGCTCATTAAAAAATAAAGGAGTACTCATCTATCTGGGTGGGGGAGAAATTTCAAGGAAGTGGGTCAAGTTTTTTAGAATCCTTTATGGCAGCTTTTTTCTCCCTTGAACATGGCACCTGTTTGTGTCTCGTCTTACAGTTGGGTAATCTTCTTTTCTTTGAGTCATACCAATTCCATGTGTCGCAATACTTTTTCATCCAATCAAATAGTTCTCTTATTATCGTTACATTACATTTTGTTACTCGTTGATTCAATGTTTCCGAGTCAATTTCCATGCCTCATCATGTTCAAGGGAAGTTTCACTTCAAACCATCCATCTGCAGTATTACCAGATTCCATTTCCTGTGTCAGTCCATACTCATTTGATTCACCATATTATATCACTTTCCTATGTCAATTTTTTGTCATTGATGGGGGATACATCAAGGCCCTCCTTCGACAAGTCTTTTTTCGACTTCAACACATCATCCAAGAATTAGAATTAGAAACCAGTTAGTACCTTGCGACCTGCATGCCTAAATGGTAGGCCTCCTCACCTCCAACAGTAGGTTTACATCATTGACCTCTAATAAGATGATTCCATGAATGTTCGAACTCAGGTCATCTATTTACATTCACTGCAATGTACTAGGGTACCTTGGGAGTCATTGACATCATTGGTTATTTCCTTCACACTTGTTAATGGTTTACCTCAATCACCGGTAATAAAGTGGTTTCTACCATGTTTGAAATCAAAACATCTATTCACATGGCTAGATTCATACACCATCAGGATTGGGACAAAGACCCTGGGTTGAGCATTTACTCTGTTAAACAGATTTTCCCAGGCTATGAAGGAGATCATTTGAGCATGTTGATGTATAGACTGTCACATAGATCCACATTGTATTGGTATGTGGCTATATTTTATCATATCATAGCTCCACTGTGTATTTTTTCGTGGCTACGATCAGTTCATGTCATGGAGGTATGGATCCACATTGTATATTTGGTGGCCATATCCTTAGTAAATATTTTTCATAGATCCGCAGTCTATTGGTTGGCGGTCATATTTTGAGTGATCTCATGTTCCGAGCATAGGTATTCCTTCCTCGAAAATGGAACATTTTTTAATATTGTTTGATGGTTGTTTGTATCTTCTTCCAGGTTCTCCAAATCCACACCCTTGCATTTAATATTTGTAAAGTTTTCCGGCCATCATTCTCTGTTTTGACCTCACACTTTAGGGGAAATTCTGTTACAAAAGAAATTTGCACACCTAGGTACCTCACCCTAAGTGTCGTAAGTGTCATATAAGTGTTTCATACACCTTGAAACCATGGAATAAACTATGTCACAATCCCTAGTCAATGTTGAGGAGGGATATATTACATGAAGGCCAAAATACCAATTGCTCATGAATTATTTATTTATTTATTTTGTACTGGGGGAATCAGCAACTGGTGGTTCTCGTACTCACGTGACATAGGTTCAATCCTCGTCGGCTACCACTATAACCCTAGGTGCAACCACCCAGCCCACAAGAATGGTGCACGAGTAAATCCAGGTGAGAATCGAACATGAGACTTCATTTTTACAAATTTCCTTCCATTTACATGGCACTTGCCAATACGTCTACATCCGTCTGGGCAAGTGCTCATGAATTATTATTAATATTCATTAAAAAGAAATTAATTAAGTGTGAGAATCCACCTCACATTTGGTTTCATATTTTTTTGGGAAGGTGGATGATCTCATGGATGGATGAAATATTTCCTCCTTAAAATCCTTGAGATATATTTCCTCCCTAAAATCCTTAAAAAATATTTTCTCCCTAAATATGTTTCAGATCCCCTTTTAATGGATCTGATGACTGATCCTCTCCATGCTGGTTAAGCCTCCAAATCATATATAATGAGGTATTTCCATGGAGAAGGGGAGAATATATGATTTTAGAGATACAAAACTTATGATATAAAAAAGGAGGCATATTCGATGTATCAAACTTATGGTCTTGGGAGAAATCTTTAGGATATCAAACGTATAATTTTGGGATCTTTGTGCAAGGATTGGATGAGGAGGACTTGGGGAAGTTGTTGCAACTACATATATAGTTTGTAAGCATTTATTTAAGAGTTCTCATTAATATATTTCTTGGCCTATTTCCTTATAGCCTATGTCTCTTTACATATGTTTGTCTTATAGATGGATTTTATTGGACTAATATTATAGAGTAGAGTAGGAGTTCTTTGTCTCGTATTCGATTGCATTACAGTGTCAAAAAATGCTAAGGATATTGGAGATCAAGCTCAAGTTGGAAAAACAAGGAAAAACATCGGAATAAGGTGCATCACACTTTCATCCTTCTCCTTGTCTTTCTGATTAGTTAGTTATATTCAAAGTGTTGGATTATTGAGAGGGGTGTTGAATCAATAATAGAGAAATTTAATCATTTTTAACCATATAATCCAAGTGTTATATCAATGTATCATTATCATCCAATAAATGTAGAGTAAATAAGCAATGAGCAATTGAACAATCATACACATAAATAGTACACCATTGTTTTACATGGAAACCCAAAGCTAGAGAAAACCATAGAATGATTTTTATTAAATCTCTTGAAAAATTACATTCATTGGAAGCACCAAATTCCTTTGTTTTTCAGCTGCAACTAGAAGGAATCTCCAACACCCTTGTTTCTCATTCTACAACCTAAAGGAAGCTCCAAATCCCCTACTCTCTGGCTACAACTAGAAGGACTCTACAACCCCCTATGTTCTTTGGCTACAACCGGAAGGTGGATACAACCACATGTCCTTTCCCCTTCCAACTGCCCTGAAGTAGAAGTAGAATGATGGAACCACTATAACACTATCACTGTGAGATATATCATTGTAAACATGTACCAATAAACCTGAACGATGTATCAACCATGCATCAACCTGTATCTAAACCTGTAATCAACCTGTACCATAAACAAGTGCATCAACCATGCACCAACCTGTTCCAAACAACCTGTAATCAACATGTACCATAAAAAAGTTCATCCAAACATGTAACAAGTATGTACCAATCATGTGTCAACTACTCATCAAATATGACTCATCAATATGTACCAACATCATCAACTATACACCTCATGTATGCATCAACTCATCAACTACTTGTCTCAACCATGTACCCAACATGTACCTTAACCAAAATCCCTCATCAATTTTATCATCCAAATATGATTTGTAAATCTATAATAGACCTCATGTATATAATCACATACCTGCAAACCTTCCTTAAATTTTGCAACAAGAGACTAGCTTTTTCATCAAACTTTTCTTTAGTCTCACATGACTAGTTTGGGATTAGTCAACAACCCTAACTTGAAATAATCATAACTATGTAACTATAATGAATAAAAATATGAAAATAATACAAAATGTTCTTTAGTTTGTTTTAGGCAATTCCTCTTGGTTTCACTACTTGGAACCTCTCAGAAAAGGAGTTATAGAAAAAATGGCATACCTTGCTGAATTTTGACTTATTCTAGAGAGAGACCTTGTAGAGCCTACCCCACATGGAATATTTTTTGAATGGATCTTAAAATGTTACATAACATACTAAAGACTGTAATATAACTAACAGATTTGGTCTTACTTAATTTGGATCTGTTATGAAGAATTTATGATGTTTTTACCCAAAATGGTTGTTTTAGACTAGTTTCAGGACTAGCCACAAACCCTATTTTCCATAGAGTGTCACTCAAAAAATGAAATGACCCTCAAGTTGAATATTTTACCACAGATAACTGAATATGTTTCCTTAATGGACTATCAATTTTCGTGGTCTAAATCATTCTAGAAAAAAAATTATTGTGAAAATGGTGAGATGATCTGTAAATAACATACCTTAGAAAGCATCATCAAAATAATTTATCCTCCCTTGAATTATGACCTTCTTATATTCACCTCCCCTCTGAAATTTGGCTTAGATGTCCTTTAGTTATGTCATTCACCTATAGATATTCAATATTCTCAATTGTGATGTAAAATGAGAGAGTATTGCCTCTTATTTATACTCTCCATCTTCTAGGTC
The DNA here is from genome assembly GCA_009831015.1 of Picea engelmannii. Classification (NCBI taxonomy): domain Eukaryota; kingdom Viridiplantae; phylum Streptophyta; class Pinopsida; order Pinales; family Pinaceae; genus Picea; species Picea engelmannii. The sequence goes on along the minus strand of ML784645.1, from coordinate 42,254 downwards.
ACTTAACCCATTTCTATGTCACTTAACCTATTTCTAGGTCACTTAACCCATTTCTATGTCATTTAACCTATTTATAGGTTACTTAACCTATTTTCCTCATTTTTAGGGCTAACCACTTTCCATAATTAGAAATTTCTCCATTACTTTATCAGTTAAATATTCATCCTTGACTTTGTCACCTCACTTTATCATTTAAATAATATTCTTTGATTTTGTCACTTCACTTTATTATTTAAATAATCCTTATTGACTTTGTCACTTTACTTTGTCATTTAAATAACAATTTCTTCTTTGCAAGCTCTTTAACTTCTTTGACCTTTTGGGGATTCAAGCCAACATATGAGGGTCCTCCAACTTTGTAAGGCCATAACTCTCAAACTCTGAGGAGTTATGTGACGTTCCACATACCACCAGAAATGGCATGACATGTACTATGTATATAGAAGAGTATTACATTCAAATATATTGAAACTCATACCAACACACATGGAACAACCTTGGTTCCATTACCCAAACCATTGTGCTACCGAAATTCACTACCATACTTTCTTCAAGGGTTGACATCAATGAAAACCAACCTTAATCAACAATCTCCCCCTTTGGCATTGATGGAAACTCTCTGATGCAATACTGAAATGATATCACTCATGCTTCCCCAGGAACCATGATTCTATCCTTTGTATATTTGTGACCATTGCTCCCCCTGGAATCATGCCTATGTCCTCTACATCTTATAGATCTCTCCCCCTTTTTCATCAATGGAAAAAGGTATCTTTCCATCCGGGGTTGCTCCCCCTAACTGAGTAGTCCTCTTTATGGTGTTTCCTCATGTACATCTAAGACATATAAGATAAGAATTCAAAATAATTCATTTTGGAGTAGAAATAACTCTGAATATCTGACGAAGACACTCAAAGGATTCCCATGGAAGTTTTTTTGTAAATATGTCTACCACTTGTTCTTTTTTGCCCACATACTCAACTCTGATGTTCTTTTCGACAACATGTTACCGTAGAAAGTGATACTTTATTGGAATGTGCTTTCTCTTGGAGTGCATCACTAGGTTCTTTGAGATATTGATGGCACTTGTATTATCACAATAGATTGGAATGGGCTCATCATACTCAACCTGTATATTTGTCAAAGTTTGTTTCATCCAAAGAACCTATGTACAACATGATGTTGCTGCAATATGCTATGTCTCGACAATAGATAGAGATATCGATGATTATTTCTTTCTTATCCATGATACTAAACACTCACCCAAGTAGAACGTTTCTCCACTAGTGCTTCATCGATCATCAATACAACCTTCCCAATCTGCATCTATGTAGGCAATAAGAGATAGATCCTTTCCTTTTGTATACCATAATCCAAACTCTTTTGTTCCTTTGAGATATCTGAAAATTCTCTTCACTTCTAATACATGTGATTCCTTTGGTGCTACTTGAAATCGTGCCACCTGTCCAACTGTCTGGATTACATTTTGTCTCGATGTTGTCACGTATAGTAGGCTACCAATCATTGACCTGTATTGCCTCTAATCTATAGACTTTGAATCATCATATTTGCTTAACTTGTAATTGGTTTTCACGGGAGTGATAATTGGTTTGCAATCTTCCATTTCAAACCTCTTTAGCATTTCTCTGATATACTTGGTTTGAGAAATTAAAATTCCTTGGTTTCTTTTGTTGGACACACCTACCACACTTAGAGGGCAGGTGAATGAGTGTTGGGCTCTTTTTCCCAAAACTTCCCTCTTGCACAAAAACTCATCGATTAGCATTCAACATTTATTCATTACCCATTGTTGTCATTTATAACCATTTATATGTGAGCACATATCAACAACATATATCAACAATATATCATCAACAAGTCATCACCACAATGAACACAAAGAACACAAGATGTATGTACA
>ML784644.1:261880-274904 GCA_009831015.1 Picea engelmannii | reverse complement strand
GCAAATTTCAGACCTCACCAAGTGGTGAGTCCTTGATGATGAAAAAATGAGAGTGAAAACCCTCAATATATAGTGTATCAATGACCTAATTTACCCTTTAGGTCATAAAAGGGTTGACAAGGCCATAATATCAAAATTATACTGTTTTTACATTAAATTGTCAAATAAAAACCCTAATTAAGTAGAAAAGAGAGTAAAAGCCCCTCTAAGAGAGACACTAACCCTTTCTAGGGAAAATGAAACATCCTGGAGCAAAACGTTAGCCCTTGGGCTTCTCCAACATGCCACACATGCCATTGTTGCCCAGTCTACCTCCAAAGACGTCCAATAGGCTGGATGACGTCATGGTCATCAAAGGTGACGTCCCATGCCTTCCAAGGCCAACGTCTCAATGAAAAGGACTCAACCCCCTAGGCTAAGCTATGTTGGGGTGCCTCTGGTGGAACATCCTCTTTTTCTCTGGTGCAAAGACTCTAATCAACCTCTGCCCTGTCTCTCCCCCCTGATGGGGTCTCAACATCCATTTGGTGGGCTTTTCAACCCCATGGAGGTCCGAACTGATCATCTCCCCATGTGTACTGGTCCAAATGGTACCTGTCCGTCGGGTATGGTCCTGCACATCAAAGGCTACGCCCTCCATGGGCTCATCAGTCATAGGGATCATAGCAATTTCAATCACATTTCATCATTAATATTATTAAACACATGCATAAAATCCCTAATACATCAATCAATAGCTCAAAGACGTTACACAAGCCTGCAATACAAGTCTGGGGAAAAATAACAAGGCTTCCTATTGGGCTAGTGTCCACAGAAAAAAGAAAGTTCCCAGAGAGACCTCATCCAAGCCATGTAAGTGGATGATGTGGTCAGGGGATGTCCAAGCATGTGGGTGCAGTAAGGGCCAAGGATGCAACGTGTTACCTGTGGGTGCCTTTGTAGAAGGCGAGCCATCCCTGTCATGGATGCATTTTTTCGAAGCCCATTCTTGCCTTTATTCTTTTTATTCTTTTATTTGTTTTTTGTTCAAGAGCTAACTAGGGGACACTGCCTTGGCATGATGACCAGAGCTGACAACGTTACCCACAAGTACTTTCACAGAAATGAGAAGGTTGGCTCGTGATGAGGCCGCCTTTCCCTTGGGCATGCAACCAAGAGTCACTGCCCTGGCATGGTAACCAGCTGATGGTAATGTCATACTACTAGGTACCCATGGACCTAATAGGCTAGCTCGTGATGATACCCCTTATCCTCTGACTAGGTCTTGTTTTATTATTTTTCCCGGTCCCTCTTGTTTCTTGCTGAGAAGCCTTTTATTGCTTTCTCGGGGATCCCTGGGCGAAGCATATCGAGGTTTATTCTTAGGCTTTTATCTTTTACCAACTTGCTTTTACCTTCTGGGCCTTTAGCCCCTTCTTCCCACGAGGTAAGGTGTAATCCTGAAAATAGGTCAACCCAATGCCTAGACAAGGGGAATGGGATAGGTGAGCGGGAAACAAGATGTAAGAGTGGTGCTATGATGGGAGCAGGCGATGGCTTTTTAGAGATCCCCGCAGTGGGAAACCAAAACCTACAGACACAGGTTTGCTAGGGCACCTTGTCAATCCCCCCAAACATGGTCAAGTGGGCAAATGTAAGATCCAAGCAGTTGTTAGAGATAAGAGGAATCAGATGCATATATTTAAAGGTTTTAATGATCAAAGGTGACACATACCATGATACCTGGACCAATTACCTCATGGAGCAAGAACCTCTTCTGATACAGGACCAAGCCGATGGTGATGGATGTTGTTGCTACTGACAAGACAAAGGCAATGGAAGATGAAAAGGTGGGCCCTCCAAGGCCATGCTCAGGTCAATCCTGCTCTCGGTACTCCATGTCTAGGACCTGTGGGCCTCGAGACATGATTTCCTAGTTATCCCTAAAAATTGGGGATAACACGACCCATTAGAGAGCTAGCCAAGGCGCACCTATTGAGCCATATGTCGTCAATTTCCGACGGTGGAATCTTCCGGAAAGTGGAAAACAGTTATTTAGGGAACAACCCTAGAGGAAGCACATTTGGGGTTCCAGGGGACATTCCAGGACAGATCTGAGGAATCGCTTCCGACCCATTACAGAGGAGACTGGGACGATCGTTTTGAGCTATACATCATCAGATTCCGTCGGTGGAATCACTAGGGCGCACTCATTGAGCCCAGGAGGTGCACAAACCCACAGGTGGTGAGATCCAGAGCTTTAGAGGTCGGATCTTTAGTCCGACAGTCATCAAAATCAGTCTAGAGGCCAGGGTGCATCTTTTGAGTCAGTTTCCAGCTCATTCCGACAGGTATCGCCATCAGGTTGAGTTTTTCGTATTCTACAACAGTTACCATGAGCTGCCAGATTGTTTTCTGCCGATTCATCCGTGCATGCACAGACCAACACCCATTCTTCTGGTCATGGGTATTTCTTATCTATTATTTTGTATTCCAGTGACGATCCATGAGATTTAACTGACGATTATCATATCTGCTTCCAATTATTATTGTATTTCCTGCTTTTCCAACATTATATATATCAACGAGTTGTGTTGTTCTTATTTCACATGCATTGACTTATACTACTAAAACATATAATAAAATGTAACACACATGCAAAACTCACCAACATCATCACACAGTAACTCAAACACATTCATAAACCCCCAGAGTATCAGATTCAGTAGCCAAAACCGTAGTTTAGCAGTAGATATCCAAATCAGCTGGATCGAGGATATTTTAAATACACCCTAAAATCCCAAGAGATAAGGAAATGGAGGGGAATAATGATGGAAAATGGTAAGTATGGTCGGGAGCGGTACAATGGCTCATTAAGGGAGTTCCTAGTAGCAAACCCATTCCCAAAGAAAACCACTTACTAAGGCACAATGTCAATCACCAAGGTGAAGCAAGGCAAAAGGCATAATGTCCAAGCACATATCATGGAATCTAGAGCTATATAAGATACAACATAATCAAATGGCTTAAATATTGAAATGATGCTCACCATAATACTGACTTGTACCTCATGGAACAAGGCCCATTGCCTTCTAGAAGACAGCTGGTGTGGTGGATGCCATCTGCAAAACTGTGACCATCTGTTGTGGTCAGTGGGTTTTCCATCTTTGCAAAATGGTACTGTTGGTCATGTAGTCTCTCGAAACTCCATATCTGCAACCTGAGGGCCTCGAGACATGATCTCCTTAGTTATCCACAAAATGGAGATAACATCTAGCTCCTACTTGGGGACATGTGCTCGTCGTAGAGTCCATGAGAACCGCAACATATCCTAGTAGACTTGTGCCTGCAAGGAAATATCAAACTTTCAAGTGTAGGATGGCCTACTCGTCCTTGTTCTGATATGATCATAATCAAAACCTACTAAACTAGAAAAAAGAAAATTTTGACATTTTTGTTTTCGAAAAACTTTAAACTAAGCATGAAATCAATATGCAATTAGAGTAAAATGAAAATGAAATGCATCTAAACTAGTATGAGCAATCAAGATGCTCAAAATGACTTACCTACTTACCTAGGGCATGGGCCCTGTTATCGCACAATCTGTACTCGCCCTAAGACCAAGGCAAGTGGATGCAAGATTGGCGTAACATGGGGTGATCTATCACTGTCACCTTAATAGGAAACCCCTTTCTGTTTAGGAGTATATCAAAGTCACTCCAGGGGAGACGTCCCCAGTGACCTAAGGGTTGATAAGACTAAGGAAAGGATGCAATAAATTCCCCCCTCTCACTGGTCACTCAATTCAAAGGGTTCTTATGGTCTTTAAGAGATGAAGCAAAGTAAATATATGGTGTACCTTCCTAGAACAAGACAACAAAGGAAAAAAGTAGCAGCTTTCAAGTACCAGATGATGTTAGTGCTCCATGAGACCATGAACCTTTAAAAAATAAACTAGCTGATATGAATTTGCAGCAATGTAACAGTTTACAACAGCAATTAGTATTTTGTAACAGCCACAAGAATTATGCCTTGAAAATGCTTGAAAAAGACAAGGAATAACTTTGAGCTAGCAGAATGATAATAATGAAGATTTTCCAAGCCCTATCAAGCTGCCAACTAGGTCTGTCTTTGACCTCAAGTTGGCTCTAAGTTTCAACTGTCAATGAAGGTTTTGCTGTTGTTTTAGGACAGCCAACAGTGCAGGAACTTCTTGCTGATTTGTTACGGTTACATTCGCAATTTAGGTGCTCGAGCATGTAGTTTTAGTCACCAAGGGTTAGCATATGCATACCAAAATAAATGTAACACACCTAGAGATCTTTACAGCTGAAAATACAGTAGTTCTACACTCTAATATACATGAAATTGAACACAGGTATTTTTGGTCAACATGACCCTGGATAAACCCCCCCTCCGGGGAAAACCAGTTTGGAATATATGTCTATATATGAGGAGAATAGATGGTGGAATACATCAAGTACAAAATATAGATGAACCTGATACAATAGCAGCTTGATCCAAGCTGAAACACAAGTCCAAATGAAGCAAGAGCGCCCTCCACAAATGCTGACAAGACCACTGAACTGTAGCCAAAAGCCAACTGGAAGCTCTGATTTAGAAACCCCTCCATAGTGCTCTGATACTAATGAGTAGCCTCCCTCTGAAATAGACCTCATTGCAATTTGAGCTCTCTAAGTCCTCCCCACTGATGATGCAGCCTCCTCAAAATAGGAATCTCCCCACTAAATAAATGAGACCCTAAGCCTACTTGCTATCTCCATGGAAGGGAGCACCCAAGCTAGCCTCAACATATGCTTCCATTCTCATCCTCTTGCTCCTCCTTCTCCTCAAGTGAACAAAACAAGGAATGAAGCCTCCTTTGCCCCTTGCGCCCTCCTTAAGGAAGCATAAGGAAACCTAAAAGTTGGGTGGATGAGATCATCTCATCTCATCCCTAATCAATGGTTGAGATCATCTCAAGTAAATCTCAACTCAAAACCCACTTTACTAAAGTTTCCATAGTTTCACTTTATGTCCCTCAATTCACCCACAAAGTGAATTAATTGTCATTTTAGGCTAAAATGACCAAATTTCACTTTTGACTTAAATCTCCTAAGTCAAAGTGAAATTAGACATAAAGTACATGGTACAAGGTACAACCTACTTCCCTCATGTGTTTAGAAGCTCACAAACATAAGGGGTCTACTTTCCAAGGTACCCAAATCTCAACAAATAAGTTGTCACAAGCAAATTTGGCAATGTCTAGCTAGCATAATATRTCACTTTTGCAGAGAATTTGCTAGAGTTAGATGGYTGTAGCAATCATTTGTAACAACAACTAGTTCTAGTGCTCAAAATTGCAAGAAAACACTGTGTAAACTTCGCATAAATCTAGTAGAATGTTTGGCAATTCTTACAAGCAATTTTTGAATGAGTATAGTGCAAATTATGTAGATGTATGCAGCAAATTAATGTATGTTAGTATGGCTGTAGCAAAGATTTGCAACAACAGCAAGTTAACTAGTGAATTAGTTTAACTTAGGGTTAGTAAAAGTTAGTAAAAGCTTGAAGGAAGAAGGTTTGAGTGTTTGTTTGATCAATCATTCACTAAGCAAGTGGACTAGTGCCTTTAAGGGGTAATGGAGTCTATAGGTGACGGTTTTCTCTTGGAAGCAATAACAAAGTGATTATACTTGTCTAAGGTGAAGAGATGGATGGAGGAAGTGTTGGCACTTCAAAGCCTCAAACATCCAAACCCTAAAGACTAATTCACTAGAGAATAAGCAATTTTAGGCTGTAGCGAATCTTCCTTCCTTGGACTTAATGAAAAGTATTTAGGGCAACTATAACTAGATAATGGCTTCTAAAGAGCTAGCATTTAGGGCTTTAGAAGTTTATCCAAGTCAAAATCACCTTAGTAAAGTCTAGCAAATGAAGAGCAAAGAAGTAGCAATTTAAGTTCTTTACTCCTAGGGTTTGTCAAGCAAGCAATTTCATAATCTTTAACATGAATAAGCAAATATACCATAACCATTCAAATGAAATGAAAAATTGCAGATTTACTTACTTCGCCAAGAATAATCAAGCAATAAAACCCTAGATTGCCAAGTAGCTTTACCAAGAAATGATCCAAGTTGCAAATTTTAGCCTCCAAGACAAGTGCGCCTCCTTATTTCAGCCAATAACTCCCAAAATGGGGCGCAAATTTCAAACCACACTTAGTGTGTGATGAATCATGATGAAAAATGAGAGTAATTTCTCTCTATTTATACAATACTAACGACCTTTAATTAATTTTAGGTCATTAAAAGGTCAACCTGGCCAAATTACATCAAAAATCCAAGTTTTACATAAATAACAGTAATTAACCCCTGAAATCATCTCCAAGGGTGACATCATGCCCTTCTAGGATGACGTTGGGCCCCTAGGGTGGAACGTTGGGGTCCTAATGCAAAACGTTTGGCCTCCAAAGGCCTTGGATGATGCCCACGTGTGCCAACCAATTCACAACTGCCCTCAATATGCAAACCCTATCTCTGGATGACGTCCAAGGTCATAATGATCACGTCATGGGCTCTCCAAGGTCAACGTCCAGGTGGAAGACCAACATCCCCCTGGGTCTAGGTCTTCCAGAGTGTCTCCAAGGGAAACATCCTCCTTACTTCCTGATGCAAGTCTTTGATGCCTCCTTGCCCCTGGCTGGGGTTACAACATCCATCTGTGGGCTTTCAACCCCATGGAGGTTCGAGCTAATCATTCCACCACGTGTACCTGTCCACCAGTTAAAGTCCTGCAACAACAACAAGTACGCCCTCCAGGAGTTCATAAGTCACAGGGATCATAACATGTAAATCAGATCCAATAATTAAATTACCCTAACATATGCATCAAACCCCCCTTTACCAAGACAAATGCTCAAAGATGTTTTGTAGTTTAACAAGTCAGGTTTGGAGAAGGTCTCAGGGTGTCCTATTGGGATAATCTTCCTTAAGTTTGGGGTGTTTTCCAGATCAGAACCAATCTAGGTCATGTAAGTGTGTGTGAGGTGGCGTGGGGTAAGTGTTTGGGCATGGGGTGCAGTGATAATAGGGAAATGTAGATCTTACCTTTGGGTGCCTTTCTAGAGGGTGAGTTGCACCTTGTCATAGATGCCATTTTTTCCTAGCCCATTCAATGCCTTTTATTCTTAGCCTCATTGATTTTGATCTTTCTTTTATGCTTCAAGGGAAGAGTTGAGGGACATTATCTTGGCTTGGTGACCAGAGGTGACAGCGTTATACACAAGCATTTCACAAAGATGTGAAGGCTGGCTCGTGATGAGACCCCATTTCTCTTGGCTATGCCACCAAGAGCCCCTACCCTGGTTTGGTGACCAGATAGATGGTAGTGTCATACCGCTACATGCCCATGGTCATAATAGGTCGGCTCATGATGAGACCTCCCATCCACCAACTAATACCTTGAGTGTTTATTTATCTTACAGGTTCCCTTTTCTTACTGAGAAGCTTTTTACTGCTTTCTTGGGAATCCCTGGGCGAAGCATCTGAAAGGTTTCATTTTTGCTTTTAACTGTTGCCCTCTGGGCCTTTAGCCCCTTCTTCCCACAAGGAAAGGTACAACCCTTCCTAGTGTGGCAAATCCCAATGCACGAACAAAGGTAGGGGGAAATGAGAGGAATAAAGATGGAAAGTGGTAAGTATGGAGGGAACGGATGATGACCTTTTACAGACCCACTCAGTAGCAACCCATCCTAAAGGGAGATCAACTTACTAGGGCATCAAGTCACCCTTCCAGGTATGAACACGTCAAAGAGCATAATTTCCAAGCAAATGTTATGAAATGAAGGAGAATTCAATGCAACATGTTCAATTGCTTCAAGACTCAGATTGACACATACCATGATACCCAGACTCATTACCTTATGGAGCAAGACTTACTGCTACTTCAGGACCAAGTTGGTGGGATGGATATTGCTGCTGCTGATAAATGGGTACCACTGAAGAAAAGAAGGGCCCTCTGGGGCCATGCTTAAGTCATCTGACTCTTGGCACTCCATGTCTAGGACCCGTGGGCCTCGAGACATGATCTCCTTAGTTATCCCTAGGGTAGGGGATAATAGGGGCCCTGAAGAAGTCATGTGCCACCCTAGAAATAATGTTTGAGGAGAGATCCATTTACTGGTAGTGGCATCCTCTTCCTTTCTTTGATGGATAAGTAGAAAGAGTCTGGTCCAGACACTTCCTCTGTTTTGTAGGGGCCTAGCCAAAGGCTCTTGAACTTTTGAACTTTTGATGCATTCCTAGTTTTTCTCTTCTTTTGTCGCACAGTAGAACTTGATCCCCTTCCTTGAAGTCTCTTTGTCTTGCCTTCCGATCAAAGGTTCCTTTAACTTTTTGTTGATTCCTTTCCATTTGATCGAAGGCCATTTTTTGACTCTCATCCAATTCCACAAGTTGATCGATTCGCCCCTGCACTGCTTCCTTCTCTGTATTGAATTGTTGGGCTATTGTAGTGCTGAAATTTGGAGATTTATAGGCAAGCGAGCCTCAAATCCGTACACCAACTCAAAAGGAGTCCTTCCGGTGGAATTTTTGGTGGTTGTGTGGTCGGTCCACAAGCCATACTTGATCTTACTGTCCCAACTTTTCTTGTTCTCCCTAATGGTCTTCTTCACAATGTTCATGATGTTTTTGTTGTTGGATTCTGCCAATCCATTCCCTTAAGGATAATAATTCGAAGAGTGTGATGGAACAATCCCATACTTGAAACAAAACTCATTGAGCACTACTGAGCTAAAGGCTATGGCATTGTCAATGGTTATCTTAGCAGGGACACCAAATCTAGTAATAATCTTTTCCTCAAGGAATTTCATCATGACTTCTTCTGTTGCTTTCTTGGTTGGGATAGCTTCCACTCGTCTGGTGAAGTAATTAGTAGCGGTCAAAATCCATCGGTATTCGTTAGTAGAATTGTCTTTGAGTTCACCGATGAAATATAGTCCCCATTGTTGAAAAGGAGCTTCTACAATGATTGGTTTAAGAGGAAGGGCAGGGAGGTTGTAATGTTCCCAAGCCAATTTTTTTCGCTTGGAACACTAACTATCCACTGATTTAACTATTTCTTTGTGTGTGTTTGCAGGTTGGCCTCTCAAGTTTCGGCCTTAGGGTTGTATTCAGTTTATTAAGCACAGATCTATAGATATACTCAATGAAATACAAGATCTAACCATACACAAGATATGAAACCCCAAAAGCATAGATCTGACCTTTATTATTATGAAAAGCAAGAACTTGATACAAAGTGGATGCAGATCTGGAATAACATCAGATGGCTCCAAGAGATAATATATGAGCTGCTACAAAATGCTCCCGATAAGACAAAACAAGCCTCCAAAGGATGAATATACAATGAAGACCAATGCAAGAGAGATCTGGGTGGTGTGAAGTGCCAAACCTCAAGTTGGATGGTGCTACGCCTTGCTGGAACACTGAAGACCCTCAATAATTCGGTCCTAGTGTCAAAGACCTCCAAATACTCCGCAGAAGATGTCGAACTGTAGATCGAGATGATTAGAATCCCCTCCTGAAATCTCAGATCGAAATACCAAGGGAAGCTCCTCCAAATGATGAATCCTCCAATGGAGTTGCGCCCTCCTAAAAACTATCAAACCCTACAATTTCGGCCCTGATGAAGGAGGCATCCAAATGCCCTGAAACTTGGTAGAAAGATAGATTGAGACACTACAAGTCACTAGGTGAAGTCTCAGGGTCGGATCTGAAGTATAACCCCTCCAAACTTAATAGATCTGAATCTCAGAAATGCCCTCCTTCTCTCCAATTCGTCCCAATGCTCTAGGAAATCATCTGTACCATAGAATTCTCTCAAAAAGCACCAGAAATGATGGTGAAGACCCTGCAAGAAGAACCCAGACGCTCAAATCTCCAAAATCCCATCTCCTTGACTAGATCGAACCTTCATTGAATGGTGTGCCCCCCTTGCTAGAAACCCCCAATGGTGCACCCTCTCTTTCTTCCTATGCATGTGGCTGGTGTAGAAGCCTCCTGCACTGAGTAGATCTAAACTAGAATGGTGTGGGAGAGTATTGCATCCCCGAGACCAAGCTTGGGACAAGCTAGGTGGAATATTTCACCACCGAATCGTCCTCTAGGGTTTGTTAAGTCAAAACCCTCAAAACCCCCAAGGTATGAGCTCACTAGCTAGAAGCCAGATATCAAAAGATAATCATACATGAATGAATGAGAGAATAGAGGCCCTTGCCTCTTCTTTATACTTCCTTCTCACCTTGTCCCTCCAAAGTGACTTTTACTTTATTAATATTTAATTAATTAATTAAATCACTTTAATTAATTAATTAACCTTTTTACCTCTGTAAAGCGCCTTATCTCTCCTTGTGGCTTCCCTGGCCACTGAGAGTCACTTCTCATCATCCTATCCTGTAGTGTTGTTCCTCCCGATTCCAATGAGCTATTACATTGAGAGGTTCCTCCATGTATTGTGCCCAAAATGACCTCTTTAGTGAATTTACTTAACCTATAGCTCAAAATGCTCAAAATCATGGAAATCGTCGGAATGCAACAGAACCAACGCCAACCTGTGTGGAATGGATCATAATGATGAAATAGAATGAGCAATGCAAGCTGGACCCCAAAATATACCTCAAAAGCTCCTGTACTCACTATAATCTCCAACTGGCTACCCTGGTCATCATAACACTGTGGAATACCCTGATGTCCCAAAGTGGGGACATTACAGAGGCGTTGCTTGCCGGTAAAAAATTGACATGGCTGTCAAGCTCTAACATATATATGTGTGTCGGAGAAGTTAGTAGGCCAATAGTACCCTGCTCTTAAAATCTTATGGGCCGTGGTGCGTGTTGCAAAATGGCCTCCACAATGTCCTGCATGAAGTTCTATGACTAATGTATCAACTTATTCTTTATCAACACATCTAAGGATTACCCCATCTGGGTTTCTCCACCTGAGACCATCTTCTGAAATTAGGAAATACTTAATGGCTTTGAGTCTCATGGCTATTCTTTTATGTTCCACCAAGTGATCAGGGCATGTGAGGTTTTTTAAGCAATAAATGACGTCTGAATACCATTCATTTTTTTCAATCTCACTTACGATGATGTTGACTTGCTCCTTTTGCCCTACCTCAATGGCCTCTTGATTGCTTTCTGTCATCATTTTTGCCAGCCCTTGTCCTTTAATTATCTTAGTTGGCTTGATTTCCAAATCATATTCCTGTATTTGTGACACCCACTTTCCCCTTGATCCAAGGAAATCTTGTTGTGATAAAACATCCTTTACGACAAGGTAGGGGGCAAAGGCCTTGATCTTGTTGTATCCCACATAGGTTCGAAAGTGTTTGAGAGACTTGACTAAAGCGTAAGCTTGTTTTACCGTAATGGTGTAATTCAGTTATGAGTCCCTAAGATTCTTGCTCATGAAAGCAATCGGTTGTTCGTCCCCTTGATCATTATTTTGTAATAGCACACCTGCAATGGTATCTTTTGAAGAAAAAGAGAAAATGATGAAGTCCCTAGAAAAATTTGGGCTAACTAAAATTGGTGCGACAGTTATTGCCTCTTTAATACGTTTGAAAGACAACCGACCTTCACTTTCCCACTCAAAACGGGCATCCTTTTTTAGTAACTTGTTAAGGGTTTTAACAATTTTGGCGAAGTTTGGGACGAATCTCCTGATAAAGTTAATATGGCTGAAGAAAGACTGCAGGGCTTTCTTGTATTTAGGGAGAGGGATTTTCTTGATGGCTTCAACCCTGGCAGGATCTATCGTGATTCCATCTTTAGAAATGATGTGTCCTAGACTCCTAGTAACTTACCCTTGTCAACACCAAAAATTGATTTCTTAGGGTTGAGAGAAATGCCATATTGCCTACATCTCTCGAAGATAGTTCTTAAGTGCTGAATGTGTTGTTCCCTCTTTTTAGAAATGGTGGTTAGATCATCTTGACATACCTCTATGAGCTTTCCAATTAGATCTTTGAAAGTATAATCCATGGCTCGTTGAAAAGTATCCCTTGCGTTGGTGAGTCCAAAAGGCATTCGTAAATACTTATAGGTTCCCCAAGGGGTGGTAAAAACAGTTTTGAGCTGATCATCCTCTTTTACCAAAACTTGATTATACCCCGAGAAACCATCAAGCATGGACATCATTTCTGCACTAGTTACCCTTTGCAAAAGATATTCCATGTTTGGTAAGGGATAATTGTCTTTGAGTGAAGCATGGTTTAAGTTTCTGAAGTCTACACATATCCTGATTTCACTAGTCTTTTTCCTTACAATAATTGGATTAGACACCCATGATGAATATCTAATCGGTTTTGTTGTCGTCCATATACACAGTTGCAAACGTGAGGTAAGTCCTGCACACTTAGTGTGTCCTTGGAGGCACAATGCCTAGGTTCAAAGCCCACGCTGTCGCTTTGACTTGAACCTCTTCCGTCTAGGCTTACTCCTAGGGAAGCCAAGGGGGGTAGACCCTAGTTTCTAGATGAGATGAACGTTAAGTTCTAGGAGTTGGTTTTAATTAGTTAAAAGGTTGGGGGGGAAATTTAGCCTATGATGCAAAGGCAACAATGCAATATGCAACAATTCAATATGACAAGCAAAACCTTTCCCTAGGACAACTAAGACTAGTGCCTAAGGTTGGGCAAGGGGTCAACTAAAGTTTGAGGGAGGTTGATTACACAAGAGTTACAAAAGACTACAAATTACTTCACAACAAGATTAGATACAAACAATGTTACCAGAGCACGAAGCGAAGCGGGAGCGTTTTTAGGAAGCGAAGCGTCAGGAGCGTCATTTTCAAAAAATCCTCGGAAGCGAAGCGTCCCGGAAGCGTCTATTATATATATATATATATATATAAATTTTTATATATATTGCGTTTATATTAAAAAAACATGCAGAAAGACAAATTAGTTGCAGAATGTATGAAAACATGCATATTTGTACATTGTAACATTAAAATGGCATCCATAGTAGTAAGTAGTA
>ML784644.1:223852-241494 GCA_009831015.1 Picea engelmannii | reverse complement strand
TGATAAAGTCATTTGTCTTTGTTTAGCAATCATTGACTTCGTCAATAATTGCATTTGATCATTGCTCATATATATTTAAGGATAGTCATTGACATTGTGAAGTACTAACCCACTGCAAGCACATTTTCTAGCTTTATTTGTCTGGTCTCGCAAACAGGTGCTATCCAGTGGAAGATCTCCTTTGACTATCTCATTTTTGGCAATAATCTGTGAAAGGGAATCTCTTACCTTGATCCTTTAAACCTTTAGCCCTTCAGAGAACCAGATTACTTAGGGACGTCTCCCTTGGACTAGCCATCCTAAACAGAAAGAGCTCCCCATCGAGGTGACAGTGGGTGGGGAAGCTCCTGTTACGCCGGTTTTAAGCCTTGACTCAAGCTACTTAAACCTTTCCTACAAACCGTGCGATAACACAGCCTAGATCCATCTTAAATGATCAAAAAATTTACACCTCAAGGGATTTGATCCATTTTGGAGCTTGATAGATCCGGGGTTGACATCTACACTGGTTAACATGAAGTCAAATAACTCTTTATATGTAGGGTGCACATCTTGTAACCTGTGATGTTCTATTGATAATTTCTTTTTTTTTTTGAGAAATACTTCTTATAGAATTTTTTTCGCTAAGCTGTGGTGCTATGAGGGGCATATCTATGTTGTCAATTCACCCAGGACTTGCATCTGGCCTCTTTTGCATCCACTCAAGGGGTTTTGAACCCAGGTCTTTGTGTTAATACAAGCCCAATCACCCTGCTGCTTGCTGCTAGACCACACTCCTGTGGGATTGCTAACAATTCTTCCCACAGATTAAGGTAGTTAAAGACAGACTTTTCCACTCAGATCTAACAAATGTGTGCTATGTGATCTGTCACAGAGAAGAGACTATCAAGGATGTCTTTTGGGAGTAGAAAGTTGCACAAATGTTTTGGGCACGGATTTGCTTCTCAGCCATCTTAAGGAATCGTTTAAGGAGAAAGATGATTGATTAGATTGCATGGGGGAGGAACATGGAACACCGTAATGTCAACATAACTTTTTAGGGAAAAGGAGATTTCAATGTACATTCAATAGTCACGCCTTCCCTTTTCTGTTTGGTGGGATAATGCGACTAAAATATTTAGTCAGAATTATTGGAAATTTCAGATAAACTTGGTATTTTTTGTAAGGATTTAGATTTTATTGAATTGGGGCCAAGAAGGATATGCTGGCACTTCTTACCTAAGTTCAGGGATTGCAACCTGGCTCATTGTTTTGTACGCCTTTATGTATTTTCTTGCAGTACTCAAAGATGCATTTTCATTAGAAAAATAAATATATAAAAAAGAAGATCCTGGCACTTCTTACCTAAGTTCAGGGATTGCAACCTGGCTCATTTTTCTGTACGCATTTATGTATTTTCTTGCAGTACGAGAGAGAGCGCAGATATCTTCCTTGACCATAAGTGATGCTGATTTCAGGAAACATGTTCATAGGTTTCCAAATTCAACAAATTTTATTTTGGATGCAATTTATGACGTAATGCGAACAAGACCTGGATGCTTTTTCTGAATTGCATTGAAATAGGCTTTCCTCTTAAGTTGTTCACCCATCTCCGACTTTTATAAATTCCTGAGCTTAGTTCGAGTTTCTTTGCTTTGATTTAACTTTTTGTACCACCCCAAGCCATTCCTTCATAGACACAAAACTTGACTTGGGACTGGAATCTCTTGATTAATCCGTTTCTGATGTGTTTTTTGCAGGAATCATTAGAGCAGGTTTATGCTGGTAGTGTTAATGGAATAGATGCTAATAATCCTGGACCAAAGAGAAGTAAACGATCAAAGAGAAGGCGCGTGACCGGAAGGTCTTGAATTGGTTTTAAGTTCTACGGTATTCCGTTTCAATTAAGCATGTTTGGCCACAGTTCAACAATTTTTTTTTGGTTCAACGGGAGATTGGCGTTAGTTGAGAAGCTTACGAATGACAATCTGTGATTTCTCCAACTACGGTTCATGTGAAATTTTATATTGTTTTAAGCGTGGGCTGCTAATTTAGAGGTTGCGAAATTGATGCTATTGAATAGAAATGTTCGAATTTCTGCAATGCTGTTTCCAGTTAGTATATTGTCTGCTCCCTCGTCATTGTATTATTGTATCTTTATTGTATGCTCCCTCATCATTGTATTATTGTATCTTAATGAAAAAATAAGTTTCGTATAAGTCGTTAGCCTAATTCATTTGGGAGTGTACATGGATGATTTTGTCTCTATTAGGCTTTCGATATACGTGCGATAGAAAGTTTCAATGGTAACGATAGATTCTTCTAAAAAACATGTTTCAACATTCTCCTCAAGGAGATTGTAGTTCACGTATGCTTATTTGTCATTATTAGGAGGTGGAGATCAGAAAGTTTAAAAACAAAGCTTGACGCAGCCATCTATTAAATAATTTGGTGCAGATCAGTCTATGAAATGTTATCTGTATGTTTCTTGCTCTACATAAAGATGGATGAAGGTATTGATATTTTTACTAGATATCTAAATGACAAAATATTTTAAACATGGAATAACTTAAAAGGAAATTGTTCAAATTTCATGTTTATTGAAGTTCAATAAAGTTGAATCCGTTACAAATGGATGGTGGAGTATTGAGTTGAATATCAAGAATGTTTTAATATTTTTCATTGGCTTTGCATAAAATTGAACAATGAATGGTAATTTTAATTTTAACAAGAACATGCTTATAAAGATGTATCCTTGGGATCAAAATCTTTGAAGCTATTTCTTCTTGCTAAAGAATCATTGCTTTCTCACATATATATTAAGATTATGATTATCAATGAACAAGCAAACTATTTATTGAAAAATATTTAATTGCACTATTGTGTTGGGAGCTTTTTACTTGTTCCTTGTCAATTTTTCAATCCCTAATGTATAGCAGAATTAAAGATCGAATTTCAATCCTGAACTAGTACTTTACATCTGTATTTTTAAATAATTATTTCCAATTATGTATATAGGGGCTTCTGCAGTGCAAGCTATTAGATATTATTTTCGGGATTAACTGCGTAGTGTAAGTCATTAATCTATGACCCATATTCATGAGTATGAGTATTTCCAATTATTTGTGTAATTGTTGGAAGCTCAGATTTTGAAGTTGTTAAACTTGTTTCCTTTTTTACAAGCATTCCTTTGACAATTAATATTTGAAATGACAATTAATATTTGAAGGTTTCAATTCAATTTGTAACTTTTCACATTTTAAAGATTATTTATCATTTAAACTTCATGGTGGGTGATAGAAATAATCTTATAATTTATTATTTATTATTGTTTTAACTTGGCTGTAGGGTTTGGACTTCTTTCTTGATTATATTTTCTATCATATTTATCTTTCTCCAAAAGCTTGACACACCTTGATAGACATAATAACAAAATTTAAATGAATACAATAGAAACAATTATCACTACATATTTATTTGCCAATATTGTTAAGATACAAAACACCCTCAAAATGATAATATTATGCAATTTACATGAATTTTATTTGAAATAGAACTAATATTTATAGATGTGGTAGGATAGCAATCCAAGAGTCTCACAAGACTTATGAGCTCAAGAGAGGTCTTCCCATGTTCTTGGCTAAACCATTATGGACTTGCCTTACCCATTTCATTGATGAAAAAAACAAAGAGAAACATGGCACATATTAGTATCATAGCATAAAGCAATTAATAAAGGTAGAGAATGAATTCAAAAATCAAAGTAGAGAGGATATACTTTATACAAAACTTTCAATTCAAACTATTGGTAACCAATTTAACAATGCACAATAGAAAGTTCAAATTATATTGGAGGTGAGATTAAAATATTCACAAACACAACATACCATCATTATCAAACAATGTAATGAATATTTCTTATGCTTACACCATTTGATTCTATGCAAAGGCAAAACAAGCAACAATACATTTTTGGATCCTTTTCGAAATTCAACTCTTGGAGTGCTCTGAAATCATAACAAGAATATGTGAGTGTCATAGGTGAACACAACAACAAAATGAGAAGATATGGATCCACAAAAGTAAAATCAAATCTACTCCCAAATTCAACATTGTTTAGTAAATTAATCCAACATAATTAATATTTACCATTGTACAAATTAAACAAAGTGACAATTGTCAATTGGGTCTAGCCCGAGTCGTTGTGGGTTGGAGTGTTATCCCCCACACCCAGGTTATATTCCCATAAGCGACATGTTGAGCTCACTATGAGCATATTGTTGTAATGGATTTGAGCCCCCATTATTGATGGCCTTGTGCTCTAAAGAATCTAGGGTTTACCTTGGGTACCATGCTCGAAATGAGGGGAAGTACTCGGGGATTTCCCCAGACGTTTTATATTGAAAAAACAAAAAATAAAATGATAATATCTAATGGAACAATACTAGAGATCATTTTATTATTCAAATGTTAGCTAGGTATTATTTTTCTCAACAAGTTAAATCTAGATTATTTACAGAAAACTATATTATTATGAGCAAGAAAGTGAAATAATTTAATAAGAAACTAATTCACCATGCTCAAAATCTTTAAAAAAAAATGAAAAAAAATACATGTAATTAGCTATTGCAAGAATTTGAGAATTTTTTTTAATTTTAAGGGAGAAAGCAAAGATGTTATCGAGATTTTTTTTTTGAATGGATACATAGCTAGTCATAAGTCTTTACGAGTCATATAAAGACTTTCATCTAACGCAAATTATACTGCAACGTATATATACAAATGGTGTTATATACTATAAAAGTACACCAAGCCAAATGTAAGATAATTACTCTACTAAATAATAGCCAAAATTCTCAACATAAATTGTAACCTATATGATCCAAAATCGGATCGAAGACAAGATAGATTAAGGAAGCTCGATTAGGCCAAGTCCATCGATTGAGGGGAATTGACTAGAGAAGATCAACGTATAAGAGGGATTGATTGGTGTTTGTTGAAACAATTGGAATCAACTAGTGCATTTATGTTAACAACAAGTACGTGATTTGGTCAATTGAATTGATCTGGTTTGGCTATAGATCAAGAGGCCTTGTCAAACATTGTGTTTCTTTTGGACATTTGTTAGTAAGAGGTTTCTCTATGTGGTATTTATGGATGAGGGCTTGATATTCCATAGTGGCATTGATTACCACATGAATTGAATCATTATGTAACTGAAATGGCATGGGAATGAGAGCAGTTGATAACTAATTCTTAGAGATGGTCCACAAGAAGGTGGATTGTAGAATGGAGTGAAGAGTTGGTTAGAAGATTGAATGATTCATGAACATTGGGAAAGTTGATTGTGGAATCGTAGTTGAGGAAGAAGAGAAGACATATTTTCCTTGAAGAAAGGGAAGTTTTGACTTTGATTACTAGGAGTGCTAAGGAATGTAGACACATCCTTGTGGATGGGAAATTCTAGAGGTTGTGAAGAGTGCATATGTAAACATTTGTTGGTCAACAAACTCTATTTTTGAATTGATCCAAGATTTTTTAACCCAAGAGGGTTTTTTTCTAGTATAAAAACATTGGTGTCTCATGTGTTGAATATTGTGTCTTTAACTTGTTTTTTGTTTTTTTATTGCTTAATAAGAAAATAAATCTCGGCTATAACATTAACAAGATGTAGTTGTTTGGTTTATAATGGAATTCATTGTGTAGATACAATGAGTGCTTATGAATTTCCCACTAGAAAATGGATCAATTTGGTATCAAAGCATAATTCTTGTTTCCTTTGGAGTGTATGGTGAAAACTATATTTGGATATCTATTGAGTGAATAACCATCATTGCTTGAAATAACCTACAGTTGAGCTCCAAATCGAACTAAGATAGAAGATGAACATGAAATTGACGAACACAAACTTAGATTCAGACAATTGGAGTCAAGGGTAGATAAAAATGTAGACCTATTATAGGATTTAGTTTGAGTGATGTCCTTCAAGACTAAAGATGAAGGAGAAGCAATCTTTGGGAAAGGGAGAAACCAAAGAGTCCCAAGATGGATAGGGAAAGCACCTTCCATAAAGGAGATGACCCTCAATCTTCTTGAATACCTTTTAAAGTTGAAGTTAGAGTGGAGATAAAGCCTTATGACAATCAGTTGGAGCCTTGCCAACTAAGCAATTGGTTGAAGCAACATGAAGTCTATTTTAGTTGCTATGGGCTCTCATACACAAAAAAAAAAGATGGAGGGATACACACTACTGTGGTGGGAAAGTTTGTGTCACAAAACATTTCTTACTAAGCAAAATCATGTTGTACACTGAGAGGAGTTTAAGATACTTGTTAAGAGCCAATTCTATTGTATGGGGTGTGAACAAGAAAAAGAATTCAAGTGGAATCATCTTAGACAAATATGGGAAAACATAGTTCAAGAATATACAATTGAGTTTGGACGAAGTGCATCCCAGTGGGTGTTGATTAATGTAATATGAATGTGATGAAAAAGTACATTGGTTGGTTGTTTAGACACCTTGGAAAATATGTAATTTTTTTTAGGTCAAGACACTTAATGAGGCGTGGAAAAAGGCCATGTATATTGAAGGAGAACATGTAAGAACGCAACTAATGGAACAAGATTTTCCAAAACAAAGGGAAGAAGACCTAGGAAGGAAAAGGGAAGTAGAAGGGAAAGAATTTTTTTTGAATGCCACACAGACTAAGGACTTTCTTTGTGAGAATTGTAATAAGGATGGTCACAACAAGCATAATTGTTGGACATTGCATCCCAAGCTTATTCCTAAGATCCATATTGGAAAGAGATTCTTGAAGGGTCACAAGGTTCAAGGTATGGAAATAGAAGGAGCATCATAGGTGGATGACAATTTCATGAATTGCTCAATAGAAAATTGTTGGTGTAGAAAAATATAATATTTCTAGGAAGAAAGCCTTGAATTAGTGAAGAAAGTCATTTCTCTTGTTGATAGAGGACCTTAGATATGGTGTGGGAGAAGCTTTTCCATGTGAAGATGCAAATCAAGAAGACAAGGGTAACAACTATTTTTTATTCTAGTAGTTAGAATAATTTTATTTCTAAAATTTTGGTAATGATAGTTAGGATTGAAGATTCTTGCACATCATGAACCATATCATTTGGGGTGGTTATAAAAGGATGTAGAGTAGTAGGTCACTCCTTAGTGTAAGTTAAGTTTTTTGTTTGAAGTCAATTTTTGGATGAATTGGAGTGTGTTGCTTTTCCATTAGGTGATTGTGAGGTTGTCATTGGTAGGCCATATTTATGGGATAGAGATGTTATTTTCCTGATAAGAATAAAAAAATGGAGGTTGATAAAGGATGGTCCTACCTCATCAATAGATAAATGGGCATAAAAGGAAATATCCTTGATTTCTACTAATTAGGCCAAGAGGTTGATCAATATCAACAAGAAATTTCTAAGGTTGGTTGTAAAACCCAAGGAGGGTAAAATTGTAGAAACAAATTTGGAAGAGGCCCAAATTGATATCACAGTTGAACAAAAGGGAGACTTGAGTTGCTTTCATAGAGCAAGAGGGTTGTTGCTTGAGAGTTCAATTGAGTATGAGATTCAATTGTTGCCAAATTCACCATTGTCAAACCTTGGATTGTATCAAACTTCTATTAGGAGAGTGAAGAGATATAATGGAGATTCATGAATTGTTGGATCAATGGGTTACTAATCCTAGTGTGTTGATTTTAGAACACTCAATAAAATTACCATCAAGAAGAGGTATCCTTTGCCAATGAGTGATGACTTTCTAAACCAATTACAAGGAGAAAAGTGTTTTTTGAAGTTGGACCGTAAGTTTGGATATCATCATGTGAGGATCAAAGAAGAAGATCCTTGGAAGGTTGTTTTTAAAACCAAACATGGTTTGTTTGAATGGTTGGCAATGCCATTTGTTGCAACATGTTGAGATCCCTACTATGACACCTAGGTATCTTGTTATCCAGTGTTATCCTTGTTGCAAATCGAATTAGTTGCTCACAAAACAGAATACACTTGCTCGAATAATCAACTCAAATAAATATAGTGGAAGCAATACTAGGAACCAAAATCTCATACATAAGACACAAATATTATGCCCATCAACTAAGCTTATCATTCAAATAACTTCAAAGCTTAGAAGGGCTCCCGTACTTGGGAAAATGGCCCACATAGAAATTAAAAAAACTATAGATAATATATGTGAACCCTAACAACTTCTGATTTGATGTATGACCTTGGATTTTCACGTTTCTTGAGATGTACACACCTTTCCTTAAGCAAACCCGTGTATACGTGTCTATCTCCACTAAAACCCATGTACACGTACTCAAATACTATGTAGAAAACTACGTACGATGTGACCCTGTTGTTATGGCTCCAATATGTTGAAACCACTTACGAATTCCTTTGTTATCTATTCTCCTCGACCTGATCTCTAGATGGAAGTCCTTCTCCACCTATTCAATATCTCCTTGAGAAAAATTCATATGCTCTCCATGTCAAATCAGTCTATGCCTTGATCAATTTTCCTTTTTACCCTAGCCTTGCTTGTATAATATTGAGTTATGACCTAACCCTAATATCCAAAGTGATTGTTGGTTGAGATTGTTTCTCACCTCACTTAAGATCAATGGCTAATGTTTAATTCAATAATGCTAATTAATTTTAGCATTTCATTAAATAAAACTCAACTAATTTATAAAAGAACTTTACTTTAATAATTCCTTTAATTAAAGTAAAGTATCAAGGTAGAAGGCTTTGGACGACTTTCACACTTCTAGAAACTTAAACCTGTGTGGAAGTACCTGTCTGATGCTACAAACATCAACAATCCCTCTTAGCAAGGAAGGTATTTTGCACCACTCCAAATTTGTCCCTAAAGAAAAAAAAAACTTCCCTTTAACCAATGGTTTGATCATAATATATGCAACCTGGTCATTTGTGGAAACATACCGAAGCTTTACTGCTCCCTTCTAGATCCTATCCTGAATGAAGTGGTATTTGATCTCAATATGCTTAGATCTGTCATGGAATATTGGATTCTCCAAGAGTTTGATGCAACTCTGATTATCACAATATATCAATGTAGGCTCCAACTCTTGATCAAATAAACCTGTCTTCAATTTGAGAATCCAAATGGCTTCATATCTAGCCATATTTGTTTCCATGTACTTTGCCTCTGGTGAACTGAGTGCTACAAAAGTCTGCTTCCTATTGAACCATGTAATCATTGTTGATCCCAAGCTAAAGCAGCGCCTCGAGGTGCTCTTTCTGTCTACTGCACTCCTTGCCCAATCTGAGTCTCAATATCCCTTCAACCCCACTTTCCATCACCTCCAAGATACCTCAATCCATGCTCCATTATACCTCTGAAGTACCTAAGTGCATGCTTTGTTGCTATCCAATGCCCTTTCCTTGGCTCCACCATGAACTAACTCAAGGTGTTCACAACAAAACATATATAATACATCAAGGATCCTATCAGCTTCCTGTATATCCTGGGATCCACCAACTTTGAATTTGAAGTGACAACCTTCTTCAAATTGGTAACCATAGGTGTATCCATCCGTCTACAGTCCTGCATCCTGAATCTCCTCAAGATCTACTGTGTACTTATCTTGACCAAGGAATATCTCTTCTGATACTTTCCATACCTATAAACCAAATAAAGAATGCAACAAGCCAATGTTCTTCATCTCGAACTTAGTATCCAAATCTGCTTTGCACCCTACAATAAGCTCCTTCGCACCTGTGAGAAAACAATCACCCACGTACAACACTAAGATGAATGGATCATACCCAACAAGTATGAAGTACAAGTTAGGATCTGCCTCACTCTTGGTAAAGCCCATAATTTGCAAGTATTTGTCAATCCTAGAATACCATTCCATGGGAGCCTGTTTGAATATGTACAATGCTTTGAACAAAGTTACCAACTTAACGAGAACTCTCCAAAGTTTTTGTTTTTTTAGAGGATGAATTTTTACCCATGAATCAAAAAGTGGTGCTACCGATAGCACCCTTTTTTGGAGGTGGTTAAAATTCCAACTTGTTTGAAATTGCAACATTGAGAATCGATACCATTGTAGACATAAACCTTGAAATTGACCCTTAAATCGAAAAGTGAAGTTACCGAGTAGCATCATTTTTTTTGTAGTTAAAATTACAAGCTAATTGAAATCGTGGCCCATATAACTTCTACCATCACAAATAAAAGCCTAAAAAATGACTCCTAAATCATTACTTCAAAAATTATTTATTAAATTCATTTTATTTCTTTAATAAAAGATACATAAATAGGAAAGAAAGAAACTCTAAAAACATGTTCTTTTAAAAAAACGAAAAAATAATTTTTTTTTTTATAAAAAATATTCATGATCCAATTAAAAAAAAATTAAGAAAATGTTCAAAAAAACAATTAACATAAAAAAAATAAAAAAAAATTTAAAAAAAAATAAAATTTAAAAGATATTTTAACAAAAATAAATTAATAAAAAACAAAATTTTAAAAAAAATTGTAAAAAAAAATAAATAAATAAATAAAAATTCACCAAAAACACCCCAAATACCAAAAAAAAAAGAAAGTACAAATTAAAAATAAAATAAAATTAAAAAACTGCACTAAAGCTAAAAAAAAATACAAAAGAATAACAAAAATGAATTATTTAAAAAATAAAAATTTAAATCAAACCATATTATAAATTAAAAAATAGTTAAATAGTTAAAACAAATTAAAAAATAATCATAAAAAATAAAGAAAATAAAATATTTAAATAGTTAAAACAAATTAAAAAATAATTATAAAAAAAAAATGTGTAGATAACATATTAAACATATTAATTGAGAATTTAAAAAGATAAAAAAATAACGTTAACATAACATATTAATTTTAAAAAGTAAAAAAAAAAAACAAAAAAAAAATACTTAGATTTGGGGAAGGGCGATGTCGAGGATCATTCACCACCCCCCTCCCCTTCCCCATACTCCATGAATTATATTAATTCATGAAGTATGTATAATTCATGGAGTATGGGGAGGGGGGACGATGCCCAACATCGCATTCTCCCCATATCTTCATGAATTCATGAGGGTGTCTCCATGAATTAATAATGGAGTATCTGTAGTTTATGGAATATGGGGAGGGGTGACGATGTCCAACATCACCCCCTCCCCATATCCTCATGAATTTATGAGAGTGTCTCCATGAATTAATTATATCATGGACTATGGAGAGGGCATCACCCCTCCCTATATCTTCGTGAATTCATGATGCCCCATACTCCCCATACCCTGTGAATTATATTAATTCATGGAGTATGGGGGAGGGGGTGATGTCTCACATCGCCCTCCCCAAATGTAATGTAAGCATTGTTTTTTTTTTGTTTTTTTTTTTCCTTTATTTAATTAATATGTTATTTACAAGTTTTTTTGTTTTTTTTCTTAAATATGTTATTTACCTATTTAAGTTTTTACTTTCTTTATTTTATATGACTAATTTTAAATTTGTTTTAGCTATTTAAATAGTTTTTAATTTATAATATGGTTTGATTTAAATTTTTGTTTTTTAATAATTTTTTTTGTTTGTTATTCTTTTGTATTTTTTTTTAGTTTGTGTAGTTTTTTTAATTTAATTTATTTTTAATTTGTATTTTTTTTTTTTTCTCTTACAAAATTCTTTTAAATTTTATTTNTGTTATTCTTTTGTATTTTTTTTAGTTTGTGTAGTTTTTTTAATTTAATTTATTTTTAATTTGTATTTTTTTTTTTTTCTCTTACAAAATTCTTTTAAATTTTATTTAAAAAAATCAATTTTTTTAACATTTTTTTAACATTTTCTTAATTTGTTTTTTAAATTGGATTATGATTATTTTTTTTTATAAAAGAGTGTTATTTTTTTGTTTTTTTAAAGAATATGTTTGTGGAGTTTCTTTCTTTCTTATTTATGTATCTTTTATAAATAAAATAAAATAAGTTTAATAAACATTTTTTGAAGTAATGATTTAGGAGTCTTTTTTTAGACTTTTCTTTATGATGGTAGAAGTCGTCTAGGCCACGATTTCAATTAGGTCGTAATTTTAACTACAAAAAAAACCGATGCTACTAGGTAACTTCACTTTTTGATTTA
The DNA here is from genome assembly GCA_009831015.1 of Picea engelmannii. Taxonomy (NCBI): domain Eukaryota; kingdom Viridiplantae; phylum Streptophyta; class Pinopsida; order Pinales; family Pinaceae; genus Picea; species Picea engelmannii. The sequence goes on along the minus strand of ML784644.1, from coordinate 229,379 downwards.
AGGGTCAATTTTAAGGTTTATGTCCACAATGATATCGATTCTCAATGTTGTGATTTCAAACAAGTCGGAATTTTAAACACCTCTAAAAAAATGGTGCTACCGGTAGTGCCACTTTTTGAGTTAGGGTTGATTTTGGTGTTTTTGACCAAAAAATACAGATTTGTTGGGCCAATGTTCTCGTTTTGAGGTCACAATTCTCATTAAGTTGTAACTATGTTTTTGTAGAGCCTACACACATGAGACTCCCTCCCATGTACCTCAAAGCCCTAAAGTTGCTCTATATATACTTCCTCCTCAATGATCTCGTTGAGGAAATTTGTCTTCACATCCATCTGGTGAATCCTCCACCTCATAGCTGAAGCAATAGAAATAACAACTCGAATAGAAGCATACATGGCGAGTGGATAAAATGTCTCCTTGTAGTCCACTCCCTCGCTATAGGATAACCCTATTGCCACGAACTTCGCCTTGAACTTCTTGATTCTACCATCTGCAAGATGATTGATATTATAAAGCCACATGGAAGTCACCATTGACTTCCCCTCTAGTCTCGACACTATGTCCCAAACATCATTCCTCGTGATAGAGGTGTTCTACTCCACCATGGCCTCCCACCAAACATGTTGATCTGTCGCTTCCTCAAAATTGGAAGGCTCAACATCAATGATGCTACTCATAAGTGCCATATAGTTCAAAAACTTCCTTGGAGGCCTACACTCTTTGATTGCACTCCTAGGAGCCTCACCAAAATATCTCAATATCTGCAATAGCCACCTAGGTCTCCCAACATAACTGAACGGGGTTAACTTCTCCTCCCCGCCTAAAGTCTGACTCCCTGAACTAAAATTTGTTGATCGTTTCTTATCCTTTGGATCCTATTTCTCCTCATCCTCTATCACTGTTGATGACTCTTGAGATCTCCTAGATGCCAAGTTATCCTCGAACTTAACATCTCTACTCACAATTGTCTTCTTATATGTTGGTATGAAGATCATGTAATCCTTTCAGGTCACGATATACCCCACAAATATACCCTTCTATCTTGAAGGCTCCAACTTTGTCCTTTTATCCACGAACACATGAATGTAGAGTGGACAACCAAAGATCCTCAAATGCCCTATCTTTGGCTTCACCCCTGAGAATGTCTCCTCTAGAGTCTTGTCCCACAATATCATGTGAGGACTCATGTTTTGCACATACATTGTTGTGTTACACGCCTCTACACAAATAAACATATACAACTACTATACATGTAGCATAGCCTTATCAAAATTGATGATGGATTGATTCTTTCTCTTTACAACCCCATTTTGTTGAGCATTGTATGATACTATCATCTCCCTCTTGATCCATGCCTCCTTGAATAAATCCTTGAATTCATTGAGGTGTACTCACCTCCATTATCCAACCTCAATACCTTGACATTATTTCATGTATGGTTCTCTACCTGAGCCCTGAAATCCTGAGACCGACTGAAGACCTCATCCTTGGTCTTCATACATAAAATCTAGATTTTCCTAGAAAAAACATCAGTAAATATCACATAATATGACACTTCCTGCAATGATTCTATTGACATCAACCCACTCAGATATGAATGTATAAGATCCAAGATCCCCTTGGACCTACTCTCATTGCTTAGAAAAGAATCCTTGGAATTCTTTCCAAGTGCAGACCCTATGCACACTCCCTGCTACTCAATACTAAACTCTGGAAGACCTATAACAATCCCCCTTAGAATCAACAATGCCCTGTAGTGTATGTGTCCCAACCTCTCATGCCATAGCTTTCACAGGATGTCATTGTCATGTACCAAATCTTGAGTAGGCTTGCCCTGCAACCTGTATAAAGTTCCCTCTCTAACCCCAACGACCATTGTTGTGTCCGGGATAGATTTATCTGGACATATGACTACTTTCCTTCCTTGAAAACTAATGACAAAACCCATGTCCTCCATAGCTGAGACTAAGAGAGAGTTCTTATTTAGTCTTGGTACGTAAAGTACATCCTGGGCATCAAACGAACCTCTTGACTCAAGCTATAACGAAATTGTTCCCTCTCCCTTCACTACATACTTGGCATCATCACCAAGCTCTACATGAATCTATGAGTTCATATTCGTCAGACTAATTCATAGCTCTCATGCTTCTTTCATATGATGAAATGCACCACTATCCAAGTACCATGCACTCATGTTAGTTTTGTTGGTAGAAAGGAAAGAAACTAGTGAGAAATCCTTCTCAAACTTCACTGTAAACTCATCTAGTTACATCTATGTTGATGTTGTTATATGTGTCTTTCGTCTTCCCTTATTTTTATCGAGACACTGAGATGCATAATTTCCATTCTTATGACATGAGAAGCACTTAATTTTACTCAACTCCTTCTTCTTCCCCAACTGCGATGTTCCTCCATCACTATTAGCCTTCTTGTTGGAACCCTTTCCTTTTCCCTTTCTTGTCTTACTGACAAGTGTCATGTTCTCATCACTATTTACTTGCTTGTTTCTTTTAGAATCTTCCCAAGTATCTTCCTAGATGCAATCATCCCAAAGCCTTTGCCAATCTGGGAGTTTTTCCCGAGCACAAATTCCCTCGACAAATGTTTCCCAAGACTTGGAAAAACCAGTCAATGCCACATTCTCGAGATCTACGTCATCTAATTTCTCCCCTATGGCTACAATTTTATCATGTACCTCAGTGATCCTAATGAAATAACTGGTAACATTATCAGATCTAGACATATGTACAAGTCTAAGTTTATTTCTTAAGATCATCTTCCTATTCACGTTAGTGCGATGGAATAATCCTACCAGGGAATCAAACATCTCTTTGGTCATATTCTTCTTGGATAAGTGAGGGGTTAGATGATCTTTCATTGAATCCAGGATTACTTGCTCAGCTTTGATCTCCTTCTTCTCGTGAGCTTCCAAAACAACGAGATTTGTCGGTGGAACAATTGATTTTCCACTAACTCCCAAAATTCATACTCCTTCAATGCCAAAGTAACTCTTGCTTTCCAATATAGGAAGTTGGATGCTCCATCCAATCTATCTTCAATTCTCAGACTTGATGATGCCATCCCTTAGACCTGATTATCTGCCATGGAAATAACCTGCTGCTAAAATTTCCTATGTACGACCTTATACGTGCCTATCACCACTGAAACTTGCATATGTATGTGTTTCCTTATTGAAACCCGTGTATATGAAACTATATCCAATGAAACCCATGTATGTACGCTAATGTTCCTTCTGCAACCTATGTACAACTCCATACAACTGCAAAACCCTAGTTATTCCTTAGTATTATTGTTTCTATGAAATCCAACCCTTGATTTTTTACTGATGGTTATGGATCTAATAAGATCTCCTTGCAGATCTAATATATCTTCTATCAACTATTGTGGATCTAATATCTAGCTTCCTTTCAAGGCGACTACTTTGATACCATGTTGAAATCCCTAATTTTACACCTAAGTATCTTGTTATTCAATGATTTCCTTGCTATAAATCAAATTAGCAGCTCAAAAAACATAATACACTTGTTGGAATAATCAACTCAAATAAATATAGTAGAAGCAATACTAGGAACCAAAATCTCATACACAAGACACATATATTCTAGTCAACAACTAATACTATCATTCAAATAAATTCAAATGTTACAAGGTCTCTCATACTTGGGAAAATGGCCCATAGATAAATACATAAAACTATAGAAAGCACCTGCAAACATTAGCAACTTATGATCTGTTGTATGACCTTAGATTCTCACGTTTCTTGATATGTATGTGCCTTTACTTAAGTAAACCTGCCTATAAGAACTGGTATCCACTAAAACCCACATACACACACTCAAATATTATACTACAAACTCTGTACGACGTGAACCTACTATTCTGACTCCAATCTACTGAACCCACTTGTCACTGCCTCTGTTCTCTCTTCTCCCTGACCTGATCTCTAGATGAAAGTCCTCTACCTATCCAAAATATCTTTGAGAAAAATTCCTCTGCTCTTTGTGTCAGAATAAATCTCTCTCTTGATCAATCTTCCTTTTTTACCCTAGCCTTGTTTTTATAATCTTGAGTTATGAGCTAACCCTAATCTCCAAAGTGATTGACAGTTGAGATTACATCCCACCTCACTTGAGATCAATTGCTAATATTTGATTCACTAATTCTAATTTCTCATAGAATTTCATTAAATAAAACTCAACTAATTAATAAACACATTTTACTTTAATAATTCATTTAATTAAAGTAAATTCTCAAGGTAGAAGGCTTTGGATGACTTCCACACGTCTAGACACTTAGATCTATGTGAAAGTACATGTCCGATGCTACAAACATCAACACACCAACTACATTCATACGATTAAAGAATGAAGTTCCCATAACCTTCAAATTTTGTAGTTGTATAGGTCCTGGTAACATATTAGTCCATAAAAAGACTTGGGAGGAAGACTTAAACCATTTGAGGCAAGTGTTGGAGACTCTCATGGAGAAGAATTTGCACTAGAATTTGAAGAAGTGTGATCTTACTAGATATGTATTAAGTCTCCACCTATGATCTAAAATTTTCTAGGATCTTTTTAACCATGTAATTGCTTTGATATTTGAATAATTAACACCATAAAAGACTTGAAATATGAATTTTAAATTCTTAAAAATTGCACACACATAAGCATAAAAATAGATATGCAAACCAGATAATATAGATTGCAAATGATAACGGAGTTCACCCCTCGTGGGCTACATTTCTTGGCCCCTTCCAATGAGAAGTTCATTAAAAGGATTTCTTACAATTATTTATGGATTAAACTCTGAGTTTTGTTAGTCAAACTCAGAAATATACTGCATCACTATGTTCCTCTCGGAAAATTAAAAAAAATGAGTATAAAGTCGAATATGTTTTCCTGAGGCCTCCACTAGCATGCATTTCGAGACTACTCATGCCTTTGTTGTATGGAATCATACCTTCTTGTACCTTCAACCCACCTTGGGAAGCATGCAAGCAACTGGTTATCTTGGTTGCATCCTGTACCCTCCTCGGGTCTCGAACCATGGTCTAAATAAAATAGAAATAGAGAGAGAAGCCATTGCACAAGATTAACACACAATAATAGAATGTATATTCCTTAATAGACAAATGGAGGTTACATATATAGCATGCAGATCACTGACTCCTAGAAATCTAGATCCTAAGAAAGTGGATCCGATTAGCTAAAAATAGTAAACTTAGAAACTCACAGTTACAACAGTCATAGTTGAAACTAACTATTACAACAGTAATAGTTAACCTAGAAACTCACGGTTACAACAACTAACTCATAGTTACAACAGCTGTAAGAATTATCTCTAACACCCTCTCTTAATGCTTGCATTACAAATATCACAATCACAAATTACAAAACATAACAAAAGGTTACAACACTAGAACTTTCATCTGTCTGTCTGATCTGGTCTTCCTCAACACTGAAACTCACTCTGCAATCACACAGCTTCCGCTCTTTCTTCTCCCTCT
>ML784644.1:208434-220244 GCA_009831015.1 Picea engelmannii | reverse complement strand
GGATTCTTAACTACTGAATAAGGTTGAGCTTGGGATAACCCACATGCTCAAGCATGTAGACAAATATATTTGCACCTATTACAACCATAATACCAATACATTAACTAGTTGGTATTTCAATTATTGACTGAGATACAATTATCGTAAGAAAAATACACATGAAATAAGATGATGGCAAGAAAAATAGTTTCCTTAGCTCTAACATTAATCACACATTAACACAATGATTTGTTTTCCATCATTAGGAACAAGAACTACAAAAAATATTGAAACAAATAGCTTATCAATAGATTCAGAAACTCTTACTCATTACAACATTAATTACTGAAATAAATTTGGAAGTAATTCCTCCTCAATCCAATCACATAACGCCTTTGATGAAAAAAATAATTTTGTCTCTGGTCCTAAACATGAGTTTTCAATTAAGGTATTTTAGAAATAGTTCTTTACAAGTCCAAAAATGAGGGTCTTTCCAAAAACCATCGACCTCTGCTAAAAGGTCAATCCCTTTATTTATAAAGAATCACTAACTAAAAATAGTTGCTACAAGTTTAAGTTCATTAAAACAAAATTCTCCACATGGCACTTGATCTCTTTGTTCTCTGAGAATCATCTCATGGTTCTACTGGAGTGGATGAATCTTCTCATATTCCGACCACTTGACGAAAATATCCTCACATGTGTTGGCATATGGGAACCTGTGTTGGTCCATCGAGGCTGAAAGAATTTCTTTCACTTCTACTGCCTGTTCTTTATATTTGACTATTTTTTGCACTCAATCGCTGCATAACTGCATGAGCCTTGATCGAATGTTCCATAAAGCCTTGTATTTGACCCGGTTCCATGCTCGCCACCTGTGCAATCTTTGTTGTCCATTCTGAGTCTTATTCTGCATGTCGCTTGACTATGTCATGCAGGTCAACAAAGTCTTCGGGTGATCCAACTTTTGGGAGGCCAATGCCTTTCATCTCTCAATTGATATTTTCCTATCCATTTTCTCACTTAGACCACTTCTTTTTTGTCTCCCGTTGAGGTTCCTAGGCCATCCTTACCCAGTATTCGACTACTTTCCTAATCTGAGAGATGTTGCTATCCCTTAGAACTTGAATACTTTTCTCTTCGACGTCTCGACCCTTTTGTATTGCGTTGATGTAATCAATTCTTTCTATCACTTGCTATGATTTTTCATACAACCTTTCCACGTCCTTGTAGGTTTCCAGTGTCATAAGGGTATATTCTTGGAAATTAGCTATACCTGGAGTGAAAAGATGTCATTCGTCTGTGAAATTTGCATAGGCATCCTGGAACTCACTCTTTAGAAACACCATGGCCTACGTTGAGTCTTGATAGTATTTCTCCAAATGGCGCAGATGCTCCAACTCCTTTAGCGCAACGACCAACTCCTTTCATCTCTCCTTGTTCGATCCAACGTGGCATCCGTGATATCCATACCTGCACCGATGAGCTCAGACGTCTTTGCATGTTTTGTATAGAGAAACGTCTCCTCCGAGGTGATGAGAATTGAGATATCCAGGGTGAGTCTTCTCTTCTTGGGGGTCCTCTTCATGATGGATTTCCTCTTCATTTCATAAGTGATCGCATGTATATCGATGACCTCATCAATAGGATCAGGGATTTTCTGATCTCCCCAGGTTAGAGTGTTTCCCAGGCTCCCTGCTATGTGTATCTATTCTAGGATTAGTTCCTGGACTTATTTCATATGCTCCGATGGATCCACCTCCATTTTTTGTTCATCGAATGGTGAGGTATCAACCAAAATTGAAGAACCAGGGATAGATTTAATACTTACTTGGTAATCAGTTGTCTAGGTGTTGATCTCTTGTTGTTGAACCTCCTCTTTTTGACCACCCGATCATAGCTCATCCCTCGAGTTGTCTTTTGGGGTCTCTGATAAGTCGATCAACTCAGTGTCTAAGACGCTTTGGACCTCATGGTCACTCTACGGAAGGTTTTGAGTTGGAGCATCGAGACTTGGGGCATATGCTTTCTCAAGTTCCTTCTCCTCTGTAATCAGTACCATAGTTACCAGGGAGACCTTCGAACTCTCCTCGTCATCATAGATGGTTATTAGATAAAATAGGGTATTTGGTACACCTGTTTCACATGGCTTCCTTGAAACCTCAGGCTGGGTTGGAATGGTTCCCAATGATCTAATCTGTGGCAATGGAACTCTAGGTTTTTCCAGAACGGTGATTTCTTCCAGTTGTATTGACTCTAAGCCACTTGGATCTCCTCTGATTCTGATTGGGTTGTTCGAGGGGATCCTCATCATTTCTACGAGTTCAGGATCATTCTCTAACTGGTCAATGACTTTTGCGCTCCTTCTAGTAAAATCAATCCTCTCCTTTATGCCTTTATGGTCTCTACTACTCTCATTTCTTCTCTAACTCTGAGAGCCTCTTGAGTCGACTATTGTGTTGTCTCCACCTACTTATCCATTCTCATAGCCTTGAACATGGTCATGTTCATGTTGGATTTCCTTTGTACTACCTCCTCCTAGTCTTGAGTGCATTCTGTAAAAATCTCATCCTCAAACTTGTCATGCGCGTATGGCCAACAAAACGATACTTGTGAAGCATTTTGGGGAACTAGACCTTTAGGTTCATGCTTGCAAAATTGGCCTGCCAGGAACCTCAAATCAAGTTGTCTCATACCTTCTTGTTTTTCTTGAGAAATGTCTTTCACTATGTAAAACCCAACATGGAAGTCGTAGGGTATGAATGGTCATTTCATGTCCTTAACTAGTGTGGCATTATATCCCTACAGGATCGTCTGATAATATATTTCTCCTACAATGAGCCAGTCTGGGATGTGAGAAGGGAGAAAATGTGGTGCTCCGGTGGCCTCGAACACCCTAATATAATTTGTGTGTTCATCTAGATACCAGTGGCCTACCTTCGATATCATTTTCTTGGCTACTACAGATAGCCTTTGGCATTACTTTTTAAATAAAATGAAATAGACTTGGGTGATGAATTCATTGCAAATAAGGGCATAGGATTTTGTGTACGTGTTCTCCCATAATATGTTGAAGTATACATGAACATGCAGTTCCGCAACGCGCCAACTTAAATTCATACCGACGAAGACATTTCTCACGCAGATTACATTGAGTAGGTACGAGGCCATGTGAAACGCGAGAACTTCTCCTTCTTTTGGAATTTGAGCTTGTAATACAGTGGTGCTCAATTGATTGGAGATGATTGCTCCCCAGTTGAAAATACTCCTCGAGATAGCCACAATGTACGCTAGGGGCTTCCATGCTTCTGAGAACTTGGAGCAGTCCTTTTCTCCATACAGTCAGCATATTGGAGCCATCAAGTAGATGTATGGCTCCCTCAGGCTCGTTGTCCCATACCAACCATTGCTTTGGCTTGTAAATTTCTTGTCCTCCCTCCACCATGAGGCTCTCAACCGACTGGTGTCGTGGAATTCATAGAAATTCACCACGAAGTATGTGTTCATCTGCTCCTCTAGGTCACTGAGCTTGTAATACTTCTGAAATTTTGTCAGGAGAAAAACTACGACACACCTGCCATTCTCATCATTAATCAATAATTTTTGTGCACATGTGTGATCAATCAACCAATTCATGGTCTTGATGTATGGGAAAACTAGAGTTCGACAGGATACCATGTGCAAGCATGACCGCCGAATGCTCAGGAAAACTTGGTCGTCTAGCACCCTTACATCCGGGTCATTGTGTGGGATAAACTCTGGGTAATCCTTTTGATTGATTCTATATTTGAATAGATCTCCCCACTGTGGGAGAATTATTTTGGATCCAATGGTTGCTTCCATATCTCCAAAGACCAGGGGTTGAATGAAATCTTTCTTCGTCGAGGTTTTAATGACCAACTCCTCTCTAGGAGCGTATTCCAACTGCCTCATAGTACCAGGAGAAGAACCCTCACCAATTGTTGCCTCCTTTATCTTAGGTGCCCTCGGCGAGCGTCTGGTCATTGGATTTCTTGAAGGAATTTTACCTGCAGCTAGAACATATTTAGACACTGTGTAAATTATCAACTGCATATATATAACAAATTACGACAGTCGAATTGATAAAATTTAACACATACCTTTGTTGCTAGTTTAACCTAGTTCTGATGGTCTGAGAATCAACACAGTCTTGAGACACTCACTTTGCTTCTTCGGATGCTCTAGAAATGGAAATTTTTGTGCAGAATAGAAGTGTTAGAAGTAGTTTTCGTGATTTAAAAAGAGATGAACTTACCTTATCACATCAACTATTCAATTCAAGATATGAGTGTGGTTCTACAAAATCTACCACCAGATCTTCACCACGTTTAAAATTAAATTCGATCACAGGTTGATGGCGCGGGCGTAGGATATAACGTGGCCTATTGGTGATTTCAAATTCCTTTTGTTCAATCAACGCATGGGGTAACAATATATGTGGTGTGAAACATTAACTAGCCTATTAAATGATATAATCTGATTGTATCTTGTGCTGAAAACATCCCATCGTTTTGTTAATCTAGCTGGTGGATCAGGGGTTGGGGCTTCTCTTTAAATATCATTCGTTGATAACTCCCGGAAAGAGCTCTAATGTCGATCCATCTTTCTGTACATAGATGATGTGGCAAAGATAATTCAGAGGTGTGACTAGGACATAGGGAACCTTAATATTACCTAGGATGAAACTAGACCGTACTAAATCCCTATGCGACAAAGAAATGTGGCACTTGAGACCGACGTCTTTGTTTAATCGTGTTATTCAGAATCAATTACTTTTCCTTAGATAATTTTTCTAACAACATATCCTACCTTATCGACACCGAAAAGTATCAAGGATCGACGATCAATATAAGCTTACCCAAGTGCTCCCAGATTAACTCTCTTGAAAAAATTTCGATCCCGAAAGTGTATTGGGGATCGACGATCGAAGATGTGTCAATGTGGAATTTTTTAGTGATTTAACTCTTCAATATTTCACCGACCCCAAACCAATGCATCCGTCATTGGATATCGGGGATTTATCATGGCTCATGTCAATGTTTAGTACTGTTGTATTCTGTCGACGTCGACGGGAATCGGCTATCTCCTTAATCAATTTGGCGAATTACTAACACGGACTTACTCTGCCTTTTACCGACGATGATGGTGCATCGACGATCATAAATTATTATTACTGTGTGGCCATTTTATCTGCTTGGATTTTTTCAATGTCGAACATAAGCACGCTTGTCACAATGTTAGTTGTAGATTCTTAGTTAGAATGCCTAGTTATTTTAGACACAATGTTTCATTTAACAAGTTCAAACAGTTCCAATTTGATTGATAAGAGTCATGAAAACAAAATAAACCATCCCTCCATATTGATCTCAATTCATACAATAAACAAAACACAACAAGTGGTACCCAAAAGTGACAAAATTTCATAAAATCATTTAGGGTGTGTTGAGCACTCAACAAATGGTGATTCTCTAGGAGAAAGTAGAATCTATGTTCCTTCTCTCAGGCTTAGATGATGCAGGAGTTGGTTGAGAAACTAACTAGATTTTATTTTAATAGAGTCTTCCCTATCCATGCGTTTACCATGTCCATGGTTCATGAATCTAGGCCCACCCATGGAGTTATAACCTTTATTACACCTTTGTTCATCTTGACCGTGACCCATGCCCCCTTTTGACAAGATCCCGATAAAGAATTCACTGGAACTAGGCCATTTTAGTTATCATCATTCACTTGCTACGGTGTTTCTCCACTTCCAGTGAGCGTCCATAGCCTTGACAGAGTCACCCTGACGTCACAGACCTTGCTCTGCTACCAGCGAGTGTCCATAGCCTCGGTGGAGTTATCTGCATACCCTCTCCTACTTTGCACTCATTTAATATAATTGATTTATTTTTTGCAGAGATGCCCTGAGCGAGTGGGAGAGGAGGACGTTTGTTATCTGCAAGATGAAATGGTTAAGGTGAAATTCTTCCTAGTTCTATCTAGATGTACATGTGGTCCTTTCCAACTTGCAATATTTCCCTTTAGGATTTACTAGACCACCAGGAGGACACTTCATCACTCACTAAGGTCGTTTGTTTGAAAAGAATATATATAGAACTCTTTGAAGAAAAAATTACAATTGCACAGTGTTTGTTCTGTTCCATGTAAGCATGAGTCAGGAGCAGAGGTTGCTACACCATATTGATTTAGATCAACCAATGTCTTGCGGAACACAACATTTTTACAAGAAAACACCAAACAAAAGAAAAAACAGGAATAAAAGGACTCTACAATCAGTCTACCTTACACCTACAGATTTATCCTAATCAAAAAATAACATGAAAAGACACACACACACACACTTTTTTTTTAATAGAAATATTGTTTTAGGGCTTGGTTGTTCACCGGGAGGGCGTTGGGTTCTCCCCTCGGATTTTTCAATTGATACATGTTTTCCCCAAGTTTCTCGAAAACCTGGAAAGGTATGAGCCATAGATTTTGAAACTTTGAATGTTTCCCCTTAGGGTCATTTGCATCTATCCCATTTCAGGACTAATTCTCCTACTTCAAAATTCTTCTATTTGGCCTTATGCTTATCAAACCATCTTTTAACTATATATTGATGAGTGATGAAATTTGATTTTTCTTTCTCCCTTTCTTCTTCCATCATGATCAGGAGGATATCAATTCTTTGTTGAATAACCGATGAGGGTTGTCCTCTAGATCCTTGAGCAAGCTAAAGAGATGGAAGATATAGCTCATTTGGGAGAATGGCTTCTTGTCCGTATACCAGAAAGTATGGGGAGTTCCCTATAGCTTCCTTGGGTGTTACTATGTCATTCCATAAGGAATTATGAAGTGAGCTATGTCAATTCCTCTGATTTTTTGCAATTGTTTTCTTCAAGATCCTCACTAGGTTCTTATTGGTTGATTCTGCCACTATATTCCCTTGTGGATAGTAGTTTGTAGAGTATCTGATTATGATTCCTTTGTCTAGAGAAAAAATTGTTGATAGAGTGGAAGAAAAGTAAGTGACATTGTAAAAAACAATAAAAAAAGGCATACCAAACCTTGTGATCAATTGTTGTTCTATGAATTGGATTACCACCTTTTCATTCACACGAGTCAAAGGAATGGCCTCTGTCCATTTCGTAAAATAGTCCGTAGCAGTCAATATGTATTTATGTTGTTTTGAAGAACTCAGGGTAATCTCCCCTATGCCATCTAACCCCCATTGCTCGAATGGTCTGGATATGGTCACTATTTGGAGTGGGACAACTACTCTCTTTTCCCTCCCCATGCTCATTTGACAAGTTTTACAGTTTCTAGAATATGTATGAGCGTCTCTAAACAGAGTAGGCCAGTAATAGCCGACTCTCAGTATTTTGTGAGCAGTGGTATTCCCTACAAAGTGTCCACCTGCAGGACCATCATGGAGCTCCCTCAGAACCTTATCTGCATCTTCATGTTCGAGACATGTCAAGAGTACCCCATCATAATTTATGCAAAAAAATACTGAATTTATGGGGCAATATTGTGATGATTTCAGTCTGAGAGCTCTCCTTTCCTTAGGGTTTAGGTTTTCTGGGAAAGTCCCATGATTCAGGAGGTAAATTAGTTTTCCATACCAAGACTCTTGTTGTGGGAGAACGTATAAAGATTCACTACACCATGACGCTATTTCATTCTCCCACCCAGAGTCTTCATTTATTTGGTCTTGAGATTTTGTGACCAGTTTACACAATCCTTGTCCCTTAACAAGTTTGGAAGATTTTATATCTAGATCAAATTCTTGGACAATTTCCATCCAATTTCCTCTTCTCTCCCCCATCTCCTGTTGAGTGAATAGGGATCAGACTGCGGGGTGAGGCACGATGAATTTGGTGTGATTTTTTAGGATGTAAGATCTGAAATGTTTTACTTCTTTGTACACTGCATAAGCATGTTTGTCTATAGAAGGGTAATTCAATTTGGCCCCTTGTATATTAGTTCTTATGAACAATATTGATGCCTCATTGTTACTATCATTCTTCTGGGTTAAAATTGCGGCTAAGGATTGGTCGGAGGCGAAAGTATAGAGGAAAGAATCTTTACTAAAGTTGGGACTTCACAGCACCAGAGCTTGAGATATGGAAGTCTTGATATTGTTGAAAGCAACTTTTCGCTAGTCATCCCACTTAAAATCAACATCCTTGTGAATCATTTTCCGTAAGGGTTTGATAGTTTCAACGAAATAGGGTGTGAACTTCTTCACAAAATAAATTTTTGCAAAGAAGGATTGCATCGCCTTTTGTTGTGGGGTAAGGGAAGTTGATCTATTTCCTTTATTCGTTCTGGATCTATGCAAATTCTTGCTTGAGATATCATACGACCTAGTAATTTCCCTTCCTCGATACCAAAGACAGTTTTCTTAGGGTTTAAAGATATTCCATATTTCCTACACCTTTCAAAAATATGGGTTAGATGTTGGATGTGGTCTTTTCTATTATTTGAATACACGGTCACATCGTCCAAGTATACTACTACACATCTATTAATCAATCCCCTAAAAGCTACGCCCATGGCCCTATGGAAGGTTTATCCTGCATTAATCAACCCAAAGGGCATGGGTTTAAAAGAAAAAGTTCCCCACTTGGTTCGGAAGGTAGTTTTCAATCGGTCTTCTTTTGAAACTAGAATTTGGTTGTTACCTTAAAAAACATCTATAAGGGAGAAAATATCAGAACTAGAAATGGTCTGCAAGAGATGTTCCATCGGTGGGACTGGGTAGTTATCCTTTTCTGATGCTCTATTAAGATTTCTGAAATCTACACATAAGCGAATTTCCCCAAACTTTTTCCTGACCATAACCAAATTTGCTACCCAGGGAGAGTGTCTAACCTAAAATATAATATTAGCATCTAATAATTTCTTTAGCTCTTGATACATGAGGGGTTCTAAATATGGATGGTACTTCCTGAGATTCTGTTAAAAGGGTTTTACTCCATATTTTAACAGGGTTGTGTGTTGAATAATGTGAGTGTCAAAAGTTTTCAATTCTCGGTAGGACCATGAAAAAACATCTTTATATTCTCTAAAAAGTTTAAGATAGGCTTTCCTTTTTTCTCTGGATATTGTTTCGCCTAGATTTATATTCTTAGGGTTTTATGGGGTTCCTAGATTTATCATCTCATATATGGGGAACAAACTCCCTATCTTTGTGTTTGTTGACCCTCTAAATCTTTCCCTCAGGTCGAAAAGGTTCTCCAAATTGGCTACCCCTTTCGGTATCGTGTGAAACCTTGGTTTGTTACTAGAGTGATCGGTTTCGCCTCTTTGGTCATAGAAATCAGTTTCGGCTAGTTTCTCTTAGAATATTTCATCATCAATAGACAGGGATTTAAAATTTTCCTAATTGGTTAGAAAGTCTATGATCTATTCATCTCCTTCAAAAACCTTCCAATTAGAAATATTGTTGGGTACTGATGGTTTGTAGAGTAGTTCCACAGTGAACCTGAAGGATTCATAGTCTTCTAAAGGGGATAGCCTTGAGGCTGCAGTAGCTAGGGAATCAACAAGAGTATTCTTTATCCTAGGAACTATGGTAATATTAAAGGCCTAAAAATGTTCTATTAGCCTATGCACTTCCTGTTGATAATTCCTCAAGTGGGGTGAGTTGCAATGTATAAAATTATTTACTTCCCTAACGATAATTCAGAGTCCCCAAAAACTTTTAGTTCTTTAACGTTTAAGTCTATGGATTTCTTTAGTCCTTGAGCCTAAGATTCATACTCAATAGTATTATTAGTGCATTCAAAGTCTATTCTACAAGACAGGAAATTTCTCTTCCCTTTTTGGTCAATGAGGATACATCCTACTCCCGACCCTTCTTGCGATTTAGACCCATCAAAGTACAGGGTCCAAACTTGTGAGTGACATTTATTAGCTTCTTCATGCCTAGTTACTTCCTCCTCTCCACATACCTTGTCTTCGGTTTCCAATAGAGGTTGGCAGAAGATGATTTCCCTTTAATGGAAACCAGAGGTGAGCCCAATCTGCGCTAAAGTATCCATTCAATTTCTTGGACCAGTCTCGACTAAGTAGAAGTCCATAATCTTCTAGTATATCTACCACAATGATGTCAGTTACTTGAACAAATTTTGGGTGTGTAGCCATTCTGATCATGACATCCTTGAGTTCCCCAATAAAGTTTACCTGAGTTCTATCTAGTTGTATAAAGTGTTTATCACTTTTGAGTGGAACCGCAATTAATGTTTTGCAGATAGATAATGGCATGACATTGAAGGATGGCCCTGAGTCGACTAAAAAATTATGGAGATTTTTGTTGAAGAATTCAAACGTTAAAAGGAAAGGTGGGACAAAAGGATTTCTTTTTTTATCTATAGAGAAAGCATTCACATTTGGTTTATTCTTTGGATCTATGGGAACTATGACCTCCCCTAGGTCAGTGCTTATTATAGGAGCTTATATCGACTTTAAGGCTTGTAACAAAAAATCCTTTTGTTGAGGAATTCTACACATGTGCATGATTGACACATTAGCCTTCAACTTTTTTAAGTCTTCTACTATATTGTAGTATAGCTTGGGTGACTCCCGTGTATGGATGCTTATAGGATTTCTTTGGGAGACAAAAGGTGCTTTTAGGCGATCGACTGTTTGTTTTCCCCTCAAAGATTGGACAATGGTAAGGTAATTTGAGACCGGTTGACCCTTACTTCATGTTTTCACATCCAAAACCTCAGCAGGTGGTTCTTGAACCTCAAATACATCATCAGAATGCATTGGACAGTTAGGATGCCATAAAAACATGGTTGTTTCTTCTATAGGCTCAACTTCCTCTTGATCAACGATGTTTACCACTGAGCCACTTGATTGTTTGGTAAGGGAAACTTCGTCTAGGAACCAATTTTCCATTAAATTCATAGCATGCACCCATTGGTGATAGTCTCTTTCAGAATGTTTCTCTTGATGATAAGTATAGAAAGAGTCAGAGGCTACATTACCAAAATCTGTGTTTAATTTGGATGGGGGAGGTTTGATCTCTTTGAAAGGTGGGTTTCTCTTGAAAAAGGGGTTAAAGGGAATTTGACCTTGATTTCCTTCCCCATAACTTCTATTCATGTCTACAATTTCATTCGAGATTTTCTTTATCATCCGTTGTAGGTATTCTATGTCTTTGCTTCCCTTTTTGTGACCTTGTCCTGTTTGTTTTCCCGAACGTCTAGCTAGCAACAATCCTCTCCTGGGCAGAGGCTGAAATTCCTTCTTAACTAGTGAGACCCGACCCTCTTTTCATCCCTTCATTTGGAATTCAATATTTTTGGCTTCCTCGAAATTTCCATCTAGGATATGTTTGGCAACCCTTTTCACAAACATAGAAATAGACGCAGGGAGAGCATTAGCATATACCTAAATTTTCAACTCCTGGGTAGGTTTAGCTTCAGGTTGGAATTTGTTCAGGATAGTAGTAAACCATTGATTAAAGTATTTAACCTTCTCTTTTGGAATCATGGTGGCAACTAAGAGTTCAACCATGAAAGATCTTGTGGTGGTTTCTTTTGCAAATTTGTCTAAGATATCTTTTTGAAACTTCGTCCAACTAGTTATGGACCTTACGGGCAAGTTAAAATACCAAGTCGAGGTTGAATTATCAAAAGTATAGTGAAAAATTCTTCATACTACATTGTCATGTTATACGTTCATCAGTCTTATCGCTAGTATGAAATTTTTAATATGTTCTTCAGGCAATCCAGAGGTTTCAGGGTCAAACTTGGGAAGTAATTTTTCTAGATGTCGAGGGAGGTTATGTACCCATCCTGGGATTGGTA
>ML784644.1:196083-207949 GCA_009831015.1 Picea engelmannii | reverse complement strand
TTTTATTAGATGAGTTTGATAGAATGATGTGTGTTGGTATAAATCAACTAGTAGAAGGGATGCTTAACTACTGAATAAGGTTGAGCTTGGGATAACCCTCATGTTCAAGCATGAAGACAAATATATTCACACATGTTACAAGCCTAGTACTAATACATTAACTTGTTGGTATTTCAATTATTGAATGAGATACAATTATTGTAGGAAAAATATGTATGTAATAGGATGATGGAAAGAAAAATAGTTTCCTTAGCTCTAACATTAATCACACATTAACACAACGATTTGATTTCCATCATTAGGAACAAGAACTGCAAAAAATATTGAAACAAATAACTTATCAATAGATTCAAAAACTCTTACTCTTTACAACATCAATTACTAAAATAAAGTTGGAATTAATTTCTCCTCAATCCAATCATGTAACACCTTTGATGAAAAACACAAATTTGTCTCTGGTCCTAAACAAGACTTCTCAAATAATGTAGTTCATAAATAGTTCTTTACAATTCCAAAAATGAGGGCATTTCCAAAAACCATCTACCTCTGTTAAAAGGTCAATCCCTTTATTTATAAAGAGTCACTAACTAAAAATTAGCTGCTACAAGTTTAAGTTAAGTAAAACAAAATTCGTCACGTGGCACTTGATCTCTTTGTTCTCTGAGAATCATCGCATGGTTCTACTGGTGTGGATGATTCTTCTCATATTATGACCACTTAACGAAAATATCCTCGCATGTGTTGGCATACGGGAACCTGTGCTGGTCCATTGGGGATGAAATAATTTCTTTCACTTCTACTGCCTTCTCTCTATATTTGACTATTTTTGCATTCAATTGCTACTGAACTACATGATCCTTGATCGAATGTTCCATAAAGCGTTGTATTTGACCCGGTTCCATGATCACCACCTGTCTGATCTCCATTTTCCATTTCGATTCTTGTTCTGCATGTCTCTTGACTATGTCATGCGGGTAGACAAAGTCTTCAGGTGAGCCGAATTCTGGGAGGCCAATGCCTTTCATCTCTCGATTGATCTTTTCCTAGCCCTTTTCGCACTCGGCCCACTTATTTTGTATTTCCCGTTGAGGTCCCTGGGACATCCTTTCCTAGTATTCGGCTTCTTTCCTAATCCGAGAGATGATGCTCTCCCTTAGCACTCGAATATTGTTCTCTTCGGCGTCTCGACCCTTTTTTACTACGCTGATGTAATCAATTCTTTATACCGCTTGGTATGCTTTTTCATACCACCTTTCCACGTCCTTGCAGGTTTCTAGTGCCATAAGGGTATCTTCTTGGAAATCGACTATACCTATAGTGAAATTATGTCATTCGTCTGTGAACTTTGCATAGGCATCCTGGAACTTACTCCTCAGAAACACCGTGGCCTGCGTTGAGTCTTGATAGTATTTCACCAAATGGCGCAGATGCTCCAACTCCTTTAGCGCAAAGGCCAAATTATTTTCATCTCTCTTTTCTTGATCCAATGTGACATCCATGATAGCCATACTTGCGTCGATGAGCTCAAACGTATTTTCATGTTCTGTACTGAGAAATTTATCCTCCGAGGTGATGAGAATTGAGATATCTAGCGTTAGTATTCTCTTCTTGGTGGCCCTCTTCATGATGGCTTTCCTCTTCCTATCATAAGAAATCTCCTGTATATCGGAAATCTCATCAACAGGCTCAGGGATTTGTTGATCTCCCTAGGTTAGAGTGTTTCCCAGGCTCCCTGCTATGTATATATGTTCTAGGATTGGTTCTTGGACTTATTTCATATGCTTCAATGGCTCCACCTCCATGTGTTTTTCATCAACTGGTGAGGTATCGACCAAAATTGAAGAACCAGGGATAGGTTCAATACTTACTTGGTAATCGGATGTCGAGGTGTCGATCTCTTGCTGCTGAACCTCCTCTTTTTAACCACCCAATCCTATCTAATCCCTTGATCTGTATTTTGGGGTCTTCGATAAGTTGAGAAACTTAGTGTCTACGACACTTTCGACCTCATGATCGCTCTGCAGAAGGTTTTGAACTGGAGCATCGAGACTTGGGGTAGATGCGTTCTCAGGTTCCTTCTCCTCCATAATCGGTACCATAGTTACCAGGGAGATCTCCGAACTCTCCTTGTCATCATAGATGGTTATTAGATCAAACAAGGGGTTTGGTACACCTGTTTCACCTGGAGTCCTTGAAATCTCAGGCTGGGTTGGAATGGTCCTTGATGATATATATGTGGTGATGGAACTCTAGGGTTTTCTAGACCAGTGATTTCTTCCAGTTGTATTGACTCTAAGCCACTTGGCTCTCCTCTGATTGTTATTGGGGTTTCTGAGGGTATCCTCATAATTTCTATGAGTTCAGGATCATTCTCTAACTGGTCAATGACTCTATGTGCTCCTTCTAGTAAATTCAATCCTCTCCTTTGTGCCTTTGTGGTATCTACTGCTCTGATTTCTTCTCTAAATCTGAGAGCCTCTTGAGTCGACTGCTCTATTGTCTCCACTTGCTCATACATGCTCATAGCCTTGAACCTAGTCATGTTCAGGTTAGATTTTCTTTGTACTACCTCCTCCTAGTCCTGAGCACATTCTGTAAAAATCTCATCCTCAAACTTATCATGTGTGTATGGCCAATAGGATAATACTTGTGAAGCGTGTTGGGGAACCAGGCCTTTACGGTCATTCTTGCAAAACCAGCATGTCGGGAACTTAAACTCAAGCTAGCTTTGACCTTCTTGTTTGGCTTGAGAAATGTCTTTCACTATGTAAAACCCCACATGGAAGTCATAGGGTATGAATGCTCGTTTCTTATTCTTAACTAGTGTGGTGTTATATCCCTGCAGGATCGTTTGATAACATATTTCTCCTACAATGAGTCGGTCTAGGACGTGAGAAGGGAGAAAAAGTGGTGCTCCGGTGGCCTTGAACACCCTTATATAAGTTGTTTGTTTTTCTAGATACCAGTGGCCTACCTTCGATATCATTTTCTTGGCTGCTACAAACATCCTTGGGCATTCCTTTTTAAATAAAATGAAATAGACTTGGGCAATGAATTCATCGCAAACAAGGGAATAATTATTTTTGTACATGTTCTCCCATAATATGTTGAAGTAGATATGAACAGACAGTTCTGCAACATGCCAACTTAAATTCATACCAACGAAGACATTTATCGCATAGATTACATCGAGTAGGTACGAGGCCATGTGAAACATGAGAGATTCTCCTTCTTTCGGTGCTTGAGCCTGCAATACACTATTTCTCAATTGATTTGAGATGATTTCTCCCCAGTTGAAACTACTCCCTGATATAGCCATAATGTATGCTTGGGGCAACCATGCTTATGAGAACTTGGAGCAGTCCTTTTCTCCATACAGTCGACAAATTAGAGCCATCAAGTAGACGTATGGCTCCCTCAGGTTTGTTGTCCCATACGAACCATTGCTCCAATTTGTAAATTTCTTGTCCTCCTTACACTATGAGGCCCTCAACCGACTGGTGTCATGGAATTCATAGAACTTCACCATGAAGTCTATGTTCAACTGCTCCTCTGGGTCCCTGAGGTTGTAATACTTTTGAAATTTTGTCGGGAGACAAAATCCGACACGCCCACCATTCTCATCATTTATAAGGCATTTATGTGTGTTTGTGTGATCATTCAACCAACTCAGGGTCTCGATGCATGGGAAAACTGGAGTTCGACAGGCTACCATGTGTAAGCACAACCGTCAAATAGTCGGTAAAACTTGGTTGTCTAGCACCCTTACATCCAGGTCATTGTGTGGGATAAACTCTGGGTAAGCCTCCAGGTTGATTCTATTGAATATATCTCCCCAGTGTGGGAGCATTATTTTGGATCTAGTGGTTGCTTTCATATCGCCAAAGACTTGGGGTTGAATGAAATATTTCTTCATCGAGGTTTTAATGACCAGCTCCACCCTAGGAGCGTATTCCAACTGCCTTGCAGTACCAAGAGAAGAACCCTAACCAATTTCTACCTCCTTTAGCTTAGGTTCCCTCGGCGAGCGTCTGGTCGTTGGCTTTCTTGGAGGCATTTTCCCTGTAGCTAGAACATAGTTAGAAATTGTGTAAAAGATCAAATTCATATATATAATAAATTACGACTGCTGAATTGATAAAATGTAACACATACCTTTGTTGTTGTTTTAACCTGGTTTTGATAGTGTGAGAATCAACGCATTATTGAGACGCTCACTTTGCTTCTTCAGATGCTCTAGAAATGGAAACTTGTGCACATAATAGAAGTGTTCAAAGTTGTTTTTTTTATTTAAACAGAGATGAACTTAACTTGTCGCATCAACTATTCGATTCAGGATATGAGTGTGGTTCTACAAAATCTCCCGCCAGATCTCCACCATGTTTAAAATTATATTCGATCGTGGGTCAACGACGCAGGCACGGGCTATAATGTGGCCTATCGGTGATTTCAAATTCCTATTGTTCAATCAACGCATGGGGTAACAATGTATGTGGGTCGAAACATTAATTGGCATGTTAAATGACATAATCCAATTGTATCTCATGCTGAAAACATCCCATCGTTTTGCTAATGTAGCTGGTGGATCCGGGGTCGAGGATTCTCTTTAAACATCGTTCGTTGATAACTCCCGACAAAAGATCCGACATCAATCCATCTTGTCATACAGAGCTGAGATGGCGTGGAAAAGATGACTTGGAGGTGTGACTAGGACACATGGAACCTTAAGATGATTTGGGATGAAACTAGACTGTATGAAACCCCTATGAGACAAAGACACATGGCACTTGAGACTGACGTCTTCATTTAATCGTGTTATTCACAATCGAGGAATTTTCCTTATCTAATCGTTCTAACAACAGATCCTACCCTACCGACACCAAAAAGTATCAAGGATCGACGATCGATGATAAACTTGCCCAAGTGTTCCCAGATTAACTCTCTCAAAAAAAATTGTATCCCAAAAGTGCATCGGGGATCGGCGATCGAAGATGTTTCAATGCATAAATTTTCAGTGATTTAACTTTTCTATATTTCGCTGACCCTGAACCAACACATCCACCATCGGCTATCGGGGATTTATCATGGCTCATGTCAATGTTTAGTACTCTCGTATTCCGTCGACGCTGATGGGAATCAACTATCTCCTAATTCTATGTGTCGAATTACTAACACAAACTTACTCCACATTTTAGTGACGTTGATGGTGCATCGACGATCGACAATTATTATTACTATGTGTCCATTTTATCTACTTGGATTTTTCCGACGCCGAACATAAGCACGCTTGTCACAATGGTAGTTGTAGATTCTTAGTTAGAATGCCTAGTTCTTTTAGGCACAAGGTTTCATTTAACAAGTTCAAACAAATCCTATTTGATCGATAAGAGTCATGAAAAAAAGCCAGATAGTAAACAAAAGACAACAAGTGGTACCCAAAAGTGACATAATTTCATAAAATCTTTTAGGGTGTGTTGAGCACTCAACACTTGGTTGGTATGATCGTGCTATGTCACCATCCAAGAGGCCATGTGGCATAATTCCATTGGCCCATTTTTTTTCCATTTTGACCAATTTTAAACCCTTTTTTGAACCTTTTCCACAACTTCAAACCTTTATAACTTCTACATCCACAGGTCGTTTCATGTGAAACGAGCGTTGTATGAAATCTCTCATCGAGACCTTCATACCTATAAGATTAATTTTACTTTTTGGAAACTTTTATTCTGAAGGACTTTAAAGATCCTCCTCGATCATACCTTCCCACTAGGAAGCTTTTGGGCCACCAAAAGTACAGAATCATTCTAAAATTAAATGAGGGTACAAATCCCTCACTCTTCCGGTCTCTAGCCATCGAGATTTTCTTGGATGCATTCCTTTGAGCCCCACACAAAGATATTCCACATCATCTCTTCATGAAGATATGAACTTTTTATCAAGTATGACATCTTTCTGAAGTTCATTGAGATACTCAGGAGAAAAATCATCAACGGAAGGTACTTGTACATGTACATCTTGATCCATTATCATAAGAGGCTCATACAATTTCAAGTTTTCCACATTGACAATGAAATACATTTGCATATAAGAAGGAAAATCTAACCGGAAAGCATTATTACCAAATTTGTCCAAATATGTGAAAGGTCCATACCTGATTGGTTTCAAATTTTTACCTTCACCTTAGAGTCAATATTTGTTGATATGAAGCCAGACTTGATCACCAACTTGGAAGTGATGATCAACCCGATGCTTTTCATGTCTTGCTTTGTATTTGGCTTGACTTGATTCCAACTGTTCATGCATTTCTTGATGAATTACCTGGATCTGTTGGATAAACTTTAAATATTTATCTACATCAACTTTCCCATATTCCACTTAATCTTTTCCTGAAGACAAAGTCTAAGGGAGACTTTGGTACAGAACCAAAAAATGTCTCGAATGGAGACTTTTGTGTAGAAGAGTGTATGAATCTGTTATAGGCATGCCAAACATAATGGAACTGTTCATCCCAAATCTTGGGATGCTTTTCACAATACCCTCGAAGAAGATGTACTACGATCCTGTTGACCACTTCAATTTTTCCGTCGGTTTTTGGTTAAAATTTCATTATTTTCTTCAACTTTGTGTCCATTATTTCCCACAATCATGACAACAACTTCCCCATAAAGAAGGAATCTCGATCAGATACAATAGTAGTAGGTAACCCAAAATGAACCCATACATGTTGAAAGAATAATTGAGCAGTCAACTTAGCTATGACCTTCTTCTTACAAGGCATCAAAATGCACATTTTATTGAACCTATCCACAACAACATACAAGTAGTCATGCCCTTTTCTAGACATTCGTAACCCTCCCACAAAATCCATTGAAACACTTTCCCATGACCGGGAAGGAACATGAAGTGGAGTGTACAAGCCCAACTTTCTATAACTTGGCTTGTTGGTTGCACACATAACACATCCTTTTACATAGTTGGACAGGGTTTCATTCATTTGAGGCCGATAACAAAACTTTCGCAATTGTGCTACAATTTTCCCTACACCAGAGTGCCTTGAAATGAGAGAAGTATGAGATTCTCTTATCACATGAAATCTTTCACTTTATGGAATACAAATATTTTCAAGATGGTACAACATCTTATCATGAATATGATAGTTTAGTTCTTCATTCTAAGATCCATGCATTAGTGATTCATAAACTTCTTTGTAGTCTTCGTCTTTAGAATATTGTTCAACATAAATTGAATGTACTAAAGAACTTTGTTGTATGACTATAAAAGCATTTGTTGGTGGTCTTGATAACATATCTACAACTTTGTTCTGAATTCCTTTCTTATACTTAATGACTAAATTAAATTGTTGTAATAAACCCATCCATCTGAAATGCCTTGATTTTTGTAGCTTAGTTTGTGATTGAAGATATTGTAGTGGTTGATGATCAATATGTATAATTGTTTCTTTACCCATTAGGTAATTTTTCCACTTCTTCACACTTTGTACTAATGCATACAATTGTTTTTCATATGTAGGATATTTAATTACTGCTTTAGAGAAAGTTTTAGAGTGATATATTATTTATTTTTATGTTGCATTAAGACTGCCCCTATTGCATAACCACTAGCATCAGATTCTATCGCGAATGGATGTTAAAGATCCGGCAGTGCAAGTACTAGAGTTGTACTTATCTTTTCTTTCAGAGTGTCAAGGGATTTTTGTGCTTTGCCTTCCCACTGAAAGACTTTGTTTATACCTGTCAAAGCATGCAATGGATAAGATATAAAGGAGAAGTTTGCAATGAATTTCCTCCAATATTTGGCTTCTCCCAAAAACATTCTTACCTCGGTTACATTATTTGGCTTAGGAAAATTTACAATGACCTCTACTTTAGAGGGATCAATCTTAAGTTCACCACCCCCCACAATGTAACCCAAGTACACTAAAGATGTCTTCCCAAACTCACATTTGGACATCTTCAAATACAATTTCTCCCTTACAAGTACATCTAGTACTTGTATTACATGCTTAACATGCTCTTCCCAAGTACGATTGAAAATAAAAATATCATCTAAGTAGACTATGACAAAATCATCAATGAATGGCATAAACACATCATTCATCACTCATGAATGTTGTGGGTGCATTACAAAGCCCAAAATGCATTACCATCTATTCATACAATCTCTACTTAGTTTTAAAAGCAGTCTTCCAAATATCATTATCATGAATTCGAATTTGATGATAGCCACTTCATAAGTATAACTTAGTGAAAAAGATTGCATTCTTAAGTTGATCCAAAATATCATCAATTCTAGGAAGAGGATACCTATTCTTGTTCGTGATTATATTTAGTTCCCTGTAATCAACACACATGTGCCATCCTTCTTTGGCACCAAAACAATCGGTGAACCACATGGAGAGGAACTTGGGCAAATGTCCCCTCTTTCAAGCAATTCCTGGACCTGTTTCTTTATCTCTACATTTTCAATGACTGAAGACCTGTACATACTAATGTGAGGTAGAGTTACATCTTATTGTAAGTGAATTTCATGTTGAATTTCTCTTTTGGGAGGTAACCCTTTAGGTTCTTGAAATAGAATATCATAATCAAATACAATTTTGGTCAAGTCCTTTTTCAGTTTTGGATCACATCCTTGAAAAGATTCATTTGTTTCAACATATTTTTCTTTAACAATCATAAGAACAAAATTCTTACTAGAATTCACTAACCTCTTCATTTGACTTGCAGAAACTAAATAAATATTAGTTTTCATGCGATGTGCACAAACAATATACTCAATACGATCTTTAGTGAGCTGATACCTATTATCTTCCTTGTAGAAGACAACCTTCCTATCATATAGATAAGGAATTCCCAACACAATGCCACATATATCCAATGGAACCACATCCAAATCAATCTCATCAACAAATATAGAAGAAATGGAAAATCTAAGCTTACATTGTTTTGTAACTTGCAATTGTGCATTTTCACATACCCATCCAATTGGATAAGGTTTTGGGTGTAACTTAGTTTCCAAATTAAGTTTTCTAACTATCTCTTCTGAAATTAGATTAGCTTGTGATCCACTATAAAAAAGAGTATCAATTTTTTTACGTTTAGCAATTACTCTAATATCAAATAACTCACTTATCTTTCTTTCATGAATAATAGGTTCATGCTTTGTACCAGAAGTAGAAGTATTTTTACCTTGAATTCCCGTAGCAACAATCCTTGTCACATCCCCGTAGTCAGATCCCAAATCATTTTGAATGACTGCAGTTGTAGTCTTCTTATCCTCCTTATTTAAAAACTTCTCGGGCTTGAGTTCCGGGTGAAGTTTCCAACATTTAGATGCATCATGACCCTTCTTTTGGAAATGTGAGCAAGTAGGTTTTTCCCCTACTTTATTTACTGTAGAAGTACACTTACCTTTTCCTTTACCTTTGAACTTGTTTCCATCAGGTTTGAAATGCTTCTTGGAAAATTTTTCATTAGTGTTCTTTCCCTTGGACTCTATATGAGTCTCTTGAACACATACTGTTGGCATGTTTTACAGATAATATATTCTTGTCATTGATGGCAAGTACAATAGCAATGATGACTTGAGTACATGAAGGATGTGCTAGGTGGGCACCAGAAGTCTTTTGGGAAGACGATACAAAGCTAGCTCGACAAGATCAGAGTATGCAGTGATGGATCTCATTGATATTTCCCGATGAACGTCAGATCTAAGCCCGTGGTCCGACCAACGTTGGATACGGGAAAATTTTCACGCTCTTTAATAAACAAGGTGAAATGCACAACCCTGAAAAATCCGAAAAAGGCACCTCAACAAAGACTCCATTTCATAGTTTCGGTTATAGGGAGATGGAGAAATCAAGAGTCGAAACTCTCCAACACAGGAGTCCCAAAATGTCGAAAGGCAAAACCCCGAAATCGCGAAACAGGCACATCACTCAAAGTTTTGAATATCGGGATTTCGACTACCAGGAGATGGAGAAGTGAAGAGTCGAAACTCTCCAACACAGGAGTCTCGAAATGCCGAAAGGCAAAACCCTGAAATCGCGAAATAGGTGCATCACTCAAAGTTTTGAATATCGGGATTTCGGCTACCGGGAGATAGAGATGTCACAGACTCTCATCATCAGGAGTCTCGAAGTGCCGAAATGCGAAATCCCCAAAACCCGAAACATACGCATTACTAGAAGTAATGGATACCGAGATTTCGGTTACCGGGAGATGGAGAAGTCGTAGACTCTCATTATAAGGAGTCCCGAAGTGCCGAAACGCGAAATCCCAAAACAGACACGTCAACTAAGGACACGTGGCACAATCAAGCAATGACAAGTGTCAAGTTGATTCAACTTTTCAGGCATATGTAAGTCATGAATCAGAGTGACACGTGGCATCTATTCGACACGTGTCAATCCACGTGTGACGTCAGCAGGTTTACATCACATCGAAACTTTCTATTTTGGGGTTTTACATAGCAAGCAAAGACTCCACCATCACGATGTCTCGAAATCCAAAATGTTGAAAGGGACCATTGTGTGTCTCAAAAAACTCGAAGGGAAAAAACGTCGAAATCTCGTCAATCGTCCATCTCAGTGGGTTATGTGAACCGTCCGATCACTTCAGAGATTTTGTGATCATGAATTTGATAATACTGGAGTCACGATGACTCGAAAAAAAAAAATCCCGAAATCGCGAAACCCGAAGTCATGAAATGTCGATTCACTGAAAAGAGAAACTCAGGAGTATGAACCATTGATCTGACTCCATTTTGGAGTTTCGAATACCGGAACTTGGAGGTGTCAAGAACACTTCACCACAGAAACGCAGAAATCCCGAAATGTGAAATTGCAATATACAGTTTCGAACTAGCCGGAGGTCACTGCCTGTGGTCCCGTGGGTGAAGGATCTAGTATAGAAAAGCTCCTTTTTTCTGGAGTTTCGGGGATCAGGACATGGAGTGTAACAAATCTTTACTCCGGGGATCCCGAAATACCAAAATGCGAATTGGCAAAATAAATGCAAGATCACATGAAGTCAATCCAATGGTGTAGGTGATTTTTGGCACGATCGAAGGGCTAATGTTGCTCCTCGCAATCTAACTGCTAGAAACCATTGATGGTCTCTGCCAGAGGATTCGAAGAAACCTCTGTGTGATCGCCAGAGGAGATGAAGGGTCTCCAATCTACTTAGAGTGAATGAAGATGATTCTTAGAGGGACTGACAAGTGGATGAGTGTTGAAGTCTGTAACTGAAGCAGAAAGTATAAGCTCGACTATGCCAGAGAAGAAGAAGAGTCTTGACTGCCAGAGAGGCTGGGGAATCTCAGCATGACATCCAATGATGTTGAACGCATGGGAAAACCACCAGAGAAGCTGAAGAGTTTCCATGATGAATAGGCAGAGCACTCGACATGCAGAGGATGCAGAACCATGAGACACAGAGCATGCACAAGATGCACAGTGAGTATAAGAATATGGAACAAAGAAGAGATTGGTGTTGTTGTTGTTGGGTGTGATGCATGTGCAAAGAAGAAGGTGGAGTGCAGCAGCTGGGAGGCACATAAGACAAATGGTTCATTGAAGAAAAATGGTGCATAGAGTACAAAAGATAGAAGAACAGAAAGTGCAAGGGATGTGTGCAGGAAGACTGTGAGGCAGACAGAGCAACGAAAATCTTGCAGAACAGTGATGAGACTGGTAAGATGTTGTTAAACATTATATCACTGTAATAAGTTTTAGTAACACATATTGATAATTCAGGGTGGTAGGGAGGTGCTAGGGAGGACTGGTGTCCTCAGAGGTTCAAGTGGGTGCTTGAACACAGGGAGTTGTAGCTTCCTTCTAGTTGGT
>ML784644.1:166941-189363 GCA_009831015.1 Picea engelmannii | reverse complement strand
CGCATTACTCGAAGTAATAGATACTAGGATTTTGGTTACTGGGAGATGGAGAAGTCATAGACTATCATCATAAGGATTCCCGAAGTGTCGAAATGCGAAATCCTGAAACAAACACGTCAACAAACCATGTCAGCTAAGGACACGTGGCACAATCAGGCAATGACAAGTGTCAAGTTGATTCAACTTTTCAGGCATATGTAAGTCACGAATCAGAGTGACACGTGGCAACTGTTCAACACGTGTCAATCCACGTGTGACGTCAGCAGGTTTACATCACATCAGAACTTTCTATTTTGGGGTTTTACATAGCAAACAAAGACTCCACCATCACGATGTCTCGAACTCCGAAATGTCGAAAGGGACCATTGTGTGTCTCGAAAAACTCAAAGGGAAAAAACGTCGAAATCTCGTCAATCGTCCATCTCAGTGGGTTATGTGAACCGTCCGATCACTTCGGAGATTTTGTGATCATGAATTTGATAATACTGGAGTCACGATGACTCGAAAGGGAAAATTTCCAAAATTGCGAAACCCGAAGTCACAAAATGCCGATTCGTCGAAAAGAGAAACTCAGGAGTATGAACCATTGATCCAACTCCATTTCGGAGTTTTGGATACCGGAACTTGGAGGTGTCAAGAACACTTCACCACAAAAACGCCGAAATCCCGAAATGCAAAATTTCAATATACAGTTTCAAACTAGTCGGAGGTCACCGCCTGTGGTCCCGTGGGGGAAGGAGCTAGTATAGACAAGCTCCTTTTTTCGGAGTTTCGGGGATCAGGACATGGAGTGTAACAAATCTTGACCCCGGGGATCCCGAAATACCGCAATGCGAATTGGCGAAATAAACGCAAGATCACATGAAGTCAATCCAATGGTGCAGGTGATTTTTGGCATGGTCGGAGGGCTAATGTTGCTCCTTGTAGTCTAACTGCTAGAAACCATTGATGGTCTCTACTAGAGGATTCAAAGAAACCTCTGTGTGATCTCCAGAGGAGCTAAAGGGTCTCCAAGCTTCTTCCAGTGAATGAAGATGATTCTTAGAGGGACTGACAAGTGGATGAGCGTTGAAGTCTGTAATTGAAGTAGAAAGTATAAGCTCGACTATGCCAGAGAAGACGAAGAGTCTCGACTGCCAGAGAGGTTGAGGAATCTCAGCATGACATCCAGTGATGTTGAATGCATGGGAAAACAACCAGAGAAGCTGAAGAGTTTCCATGATGAACAGGAAGAGCACTCAACATGTAGAGGATGCAGAACCATGAGACACAGAGCATGCACAAGATGCACAGTGAGTATAAGACTATGGAACAAAGAAGAGATTGGTGTTGTTGCTGTTGGGTGTGATGCATGTGCAAAGAAGAAAGTGGAGTGCAACAACTAGGAGGCACATAAAACAAATGGTGCATTGAAGAAGAATGGTGCATAGAGTACAAAAGATAGAAGAACAGAAAGTGCAAGGGATGCGTGTAGGAAGACTGTGAGGCAGACAAAGCAGCAAAAATCTTGCAGAACAATGATGAGACTGGTAAGCTGTTGTTAAATATTATATCACTGTAATAAGTTTTAGTAACACATATTGATAATCCAGGTTGGTAGGGAGGTGCTAGGGAGGACTGGTGTCCTCAGAGGTTCAAGTGGGTGCTTGAACAAAGGGAGTTGTAGATTCTTTCTAGTTGGTGCTAGAGAAACCAGAGAGTTGGTGCTTCCTTCTAGTTGGTGCTAGAGAAACTAGGGAGTTGGTGCTTCCTTCTAGTGGGTGCTAGAGAAAACAGAGAGTTGATGCTCTTAGCAAGTTGCAGCTTGCAAAACAGAGGTTGTAGCCTCACAATGAGTTGGTGCTCATATGTATGATAATGTAAAGAATGTAAATAATACTTATCATATAAAGAAAAAGAGGTTTTTACCCTTTATGGGTTTCCTAGGGAAATATTTGTCTTTGTGTATCTCATATATGTGTGACTGATGTTGAATGTGCCATTGCTTATCTCTCTACATTATTGTGATCATCATTGAGTGCCTTGTAAAGAATTTAAAAGAAGCATAATTGTTTAAGCACGGTAACAACTGATTCACCCCCTCCCACACCCCCCGCCCCCGCCCCCGCCCCTTAGTTGTTCAACACATACTTCATCAAGGTTAGTCGGATTAAACATAAGTATCATGTGACATAAATAGCTATGCAATCCTCCTATAAACTTAAGAAGAGTTTCCTGAGTGTAGAGAGAGATACCCAATACCAAAGATCATTTTCTGAACTATTGGGTGTACTCCTGCACACTTTTTCCTTTACCTTGCCTCAAATTCTGTCAGCCCATCATAGCTTGTTGCATGTAGCCCAATGGATAGAACTACTTCTTTAACACTAAAGTAAACTCATACCGAGAGGAGATGATTTTACCCTTTGTGGTAATATCCTCTCGAGTTCTTCTCTCCCACTAGATGAGTGCAGTCCCTCCAAGTCGGAGAGAAGCCAACTAAATATTTGTGCTATCTTCAGTGAGCTTTTGAATCCTACAGTAAAATTCTATCTTTCGAATCCAATTATCTAGTTTCTCAGCATTATGTTCTTCATTGTAGACAGGTAAATAAAATTTAATGTCAAGCTTTAATTGAGGCATATTAAATTCAACCTTTTCAACCATTTTATTTTTCTTATCATCTGATAAATGAAAAGATCCATCAAGTTCACATGGGGTAGATGGAGAAGGAGGAGTTTTTGGAGGGTCCTTAACATCTCCTTCTTCTTTACCTTTAACTTGATTTGAACTGCCTTGTTCTCCCTTCTTCCGATCTTGGTAAATTTATTCTACCATAGCTTGCATCTTCATGAAAGCTTTGAGAAAATCCTTTTCATATGGGATATATGGAAATTTTTCTTCCGTGTAGGTGATGCCATTTTTCCTCTTCTTGAACCAATTTCTGGATCAAACTCTTCAAGCTTCCCTTCTCCTCTCTTGAGCTTGGATCTAGTTAACATTCACAATATCATAAAACAATGGTTAACCTAGCTCTGATACCAAACTTGATCTGAAATTTTTGAAGATCTTTTTAACCATGTAATTGATTTGAGATTTGAATAATTAACACCATAAAAGACTTGAAATATGAATTTTAAATGCTTAAGAACTGTACACACATAAGCATAAAAATAGATATGCAAACCATATAATATAGACTGCAGATGATAACAGAGTTCACCCCTCCTGGGCTACGTCTCCGGGCCCCTTCCAATGAGAAGGACGTTCTTTATTAAGTCTTCAAAGGCTTTCTTACAATGATTTCTGGAGTAAACTTTGAGTTATGTCAGTCAGACTTGGAAACAAACTGCACCACTGTGTTCCTCTCAGAAAATAAAAAGAAAAGAGTATAAAGTCGAATATGTTTTCCTGAGACCTCCTCTGGCATGCATTTTGAGACTACTCTTGCCTGCACTGTACAGAACCGTACCTTCCTGTACCTTCAACTCACCTCGAGAAGTGTGCAAGCAACTGGTTATCTTGGCCGCGATCTGTACCCTCCTTGGGCCTCGAACCATGGTCTAAATAATGGTTTTGGGAGCGCGTGGAGGAGCCACGCACCCCTTTTTTTACTGGATTCTGAATATCAATTTTTAAATATTATGTGTCGTTGTTCACTCAACGAAAGGGTTGTGGCCCAATGGTAAAACTCAGTGGAGTGGGGTAAAGATCTCACGTTCAAGCCCGTGGGCCTTTCCCCTTCCTACGCACTTTTGTTTGAAAGTTTGAAACGATGGATAAAACAGATTTGGGCTATGGCTTGGATATTGTATACTTTGACACATGGTTTATATGATATGGTTTGGCATCGTTGAAAATGGATACGATAATGGCTTGGAATATGATATAGTTTGGTGGTATTCATTGGCATATGGATAAGGTTCAATGGGTACGGAGTTGGCATATACAATGGTTCCAACAAGCTATATGGGGTGGTCTCATTGTTGGCCATGGGGTCTAGGCCCTCGACCCGCCCCCTTTTCAAACTAAACTCCAATGAAACTTTAAATAAAAGTTGCATCCTATATATAGTAAGGAACATATGCGGGATGGATGGATGGGTAATAGATATTTGTGAAAGCATTGGCCCATATGGATGGATGGGTAATAGATATTTGTGAAAGCATTGGCCCATATGGAGGTCTTGGGTTCGATTCTCATAGACTCCATTGTTTTTTTGGAAAACAATCATTACAACTGCCACTAGGGATGCCACATGGCAGGCCCTGGTTGGTCCGATTATGCTATGTAACCATCCAAGAGGCCATGTGGCATAATGCCACCAAAAAAACAACCATTACAACTGCCACTAGGGATGCCACATGTCAGGCCCTGGTTGGTTTGATTATGCTATGTAACCATCCAAGAGGCCATGTGGCATAATGCCATTGTTTCATTGTTTTTCCATTTTGATCAATTTTAAACCCTTTTTTGAACCTTTGCCGCAACTTCAAACCTTTATAACTTTTGCATCCGGAGGCAATTTCATGTGAAACGAGCGTCGCGGGAAAGCTCTCGTCAATCCATGAGTACCTGTAAGATTAATTTTACTTTTTTAATACTTTTATTCTGAATGAATTTAATTGTCCTCCTGGATCAACCTAGCATTCATGATTAATAGAGATTGACCCATATAGAGTGTAGATCATTCAGACTCTAGCCAAGGGCCATGAGTCTCATATAGATAAGGTGTTTTTTTTAATTTGTGTCTGCATCTGTGAAAGTTTATTTTTACATTTCTCATAGATTATCATACATCACATTCCTGAGAAGAGAAATAAAGTTTCATTGGACGAAGGAGAAAGAGAACACCTTCAACATTTTGAAGAAGATTATTTGTGAATCACTTGTATTAGGACGTCTGAATTTGTAAAAGCCTTATGAGATTGAGACTTATGCATATAGTTATTCCATGGGGGTAGTGCTCATGTAGGAAGGGAGATCATTGATCATTCAATAGCCTTTAGTGGAGTGGTACAAGGGATCCTACCTATGACAAGGAGCTATTAGCCTTGCTTCAAGCAGTGAAGCATTAGATAGATTACATCCTAAGGAAGGAGATAGTGATCCACATTGATGACAAGACTTTGTAGTTCATGAAAACACATAGTATTGTAGCTAGCAAGGCATACCGAGTGGATGTCTTATTTGTAACAGTTTAACCTTGTCATCAGATCCAAGAAGGGGGGTACAAATAATATTTATGATTTCTTATATATACCATTGTCAACAACTATTCTCATGACCATTGTGTAACTAAAACCTTTTCATTTGAAAAGAGACATATTTAGTATGAAGAGAACAAATAATTTCATCCAATTGTAGTGGAGCTACGACATAGAGTGAAGAATATTGACTACAATTTAAAGGATGTCTTGTTGTACAAGGATGATAAACTACATATACCGACTAGAGACTGTAAAATATGTTGTTGAGAGAAGCCCACACTTCTAGAGTTGTTGGACATTTTGGATATGGGAAGACATTGTTGAACTTGTTAAGGTATGTGTTGTTGACTCATAAAATCACCAACTAAGCCACCAAGCCCACAAATGATTGCAAGGAACTGTTCTTAAAATTCTTATTATCTATTATTTATAAATACTAAATTATAGGTGGGACTCCATAACAAAAGAAAGAAAATTGGCAATCCCCTTGTTAGAAGAGTTAATGATAGCACTTGATGTCAATAAATTTATCAAAGGTATCTTGCTGCATATTGATTATTCATTTGGGTTTCTCCAGTATATGACAATTAAAAAGTATAATTGTTTGCCATGGTATTGGTTATAACAACAAAAGTATGGGGAAAAATGCATGGTCATTTTGTCATGTATATGGTTGTTGTATTATTCATGTCATCAAAAGTTGGTATAATGTTGCAAGGTTCTCTTAGCATATGCAAGTTCAGATTTTGATCATATGACAGTCCTTACTTTTAAAATTTGGTTGATTATATCATGATAATCCAACATGAAATGATACTCAACTACATAATAAAACCTCACACATTATATGATAGTGTCAGGATTTCATATATTATGTCTTTGCTATATTGAAAGGTGGCATGATGAAGTTAAAGAGTTGGAAATTATTTCCAACGCAACTAATATGGTATATTATATGCTTTCATATTGAATTTTTCTATCACTGGATCTTGGATTTTAACATTCACTATGACATGTATATGATGTCGCATCATTTGGGTGGCAACAAATGTGGTTTAATTTGAAAAAAGGTTTGGTTGGTAAGTATTGGCTATCGTTCCAAATGGAATTAATCCCTTGATTATATGGATAAGCATAACGTGATAAGTTGCATATGTGGCACAATATATTGCATTTCTATTCATTGTGGTTTTTAGTGGAATGATGATCTTGAAAAGAAGTTAATGTTTTGGAAGACATGAAGTCCCATGCATTGAATGCATGAGACTCGGGCTTTTCGTGGAGGTTACCACCCTTGAACGTTTTGGTATTTTCATTTTGTTGTTTTTGGAATTGAGCTTAGAGAGAGTACCTCTGTCAACCCTAAACCGTGGTTGTTTTGGCACTAAAACTGAGCTTTCTCAAGGGAAAAAGAAAGCGTTAAGTAAAGGTATATAGTTGTAGCTTGTTCTCATCAAATGCATGTCAAATTGTTTCAATAATAA
Source organism: Picea engelmannii (assembly GCA_009831015.1). NCBI lineage: Eukaryota > Viridiplantae > Streptophyta > Pinopsida > Pinales > Pinaceae > Picea > Picea engelmannii. The sequence continues at coordinate 182,690 of ML784644.1, read as the reverse complement.
TTTAGAGATAGCTTTGTATGACTATGAATGAATTCACCTCTTACTTTGGGACTCGTTTTGTAGCATTTCATTTATTCCTAAGAATCATGGGTTTGATAGGCTCTCACTATTTACCTTACTGGTTAACGTCCATCCAAAAGAAAATAAAATCTTGTTGGGTTTTACAATGGGTCACCAAGGTTTTCTTTTTTGACACATTTTCATGTGAATATCTGGTCTTAAACCTCTGTTTAGTATCGATATAGTCTGAGTATCATTTTCCATCTTTATCCTTTCATAATGGAGTTTTAGTTCTAGAAACATTTTCCCACCTTGTTGCAATGAAATTATACGTTTGAAGGAAGCATGTGTCATATGATAATAATTTCTTCCTGGAGTCAGGGTTTATGGGTTTTTCAAATCTTTGTTTGGGTTGCATTTTCACATTTATCTATCCTACAGATACTTTCTCGAGCCAAGGTTTATATATTTTCAAAGAATATGCACAATCCAGTTTAAAAATCATGCATTATCATTGAGTAAAGAAATTGAGATTGGCCTCAATGATAAACCTTGCTTTTGCATCTTTGCATGATGAAGAATTTGTTTCAGATGTCTACCCTATTTTTTGAAATTATGTTGATTTTTCATGAAGAAGGGCATTATTTCATTTGATTCTTGGTCATGGATTTGATGGAAAGCGACTATAATTTGTTGATTGGATTGTTTCAACGGATGAAGAGGGTTTATTTTGAAGTAATTTGTACATTGCATATTTTCATTGGCCATACCTATATGATTTATTTACACAAAATTAATTGGAAATGGTTCAGCTTCGAACCCGACTACTTAAAGAAGTGAACTACATGATAATGAATGTCTTTTGATGATATCTCGGGTTTAAGAGTTATGATGAATAATTTGTTGATATTAAAAGAAATGCATTACTTGTGATAAGAATGCACAAACCAAGTTTCTATCTTCACTGTGATTTTGGCTGTTGATTTAAGTTTTAATGATTCACTAATTGTTCACATGCGAAGTACATATACATGTTGCTAAAAAAATGAACTTATCTTGGCCAATTGTGTTTCACTTTTCTAGAAAAATTGGTTTTGATAAAGACATTACTGTTGGAAGGAAAGGATTAGATAAAGGTTGGCATATATTTGCAACTGTCAGTTATTGTTGCTCATGGCTTGAATATTTAAATGAAATGAGATCTATTTTGAGCATTGCAATGTTTTATTTCTTATTCACAAGATCAATTCCCTCATGTTATCGCTTTTCGTAAGCTATTCCTTCATTCCCATATTCATATATCATTTCAAATGCTCGTTTATTTTTCCTCCTGTGGTATGAAATTAAAACACTTCCTGGTAAATTGATATCGATATTGGAAATAAGAATACATTATGACGAAGGATATGCATACAATTATGATCAGAGTATGTTGCAGGATGATTGTATTTGAAAATTTTAATTTTTATTTCTTAGGGCCAACTCCTCCATATTTTCACTTTTCATGAATTATTCCCAACTCCCAATTCCATATTCATTTTAATTCAAATGGTTTCCCCCCTGATGCATGGTTACTTTTTGAAATTTAATGATTGGCAGAAGTGGATGTAAAATTGACAGGGAAATTATGAAGATATTCAAAGTGATATTCCCTCCATATTTCATCAGAATCTTCGCATGCCCATTTTTCTCAGCCAATGAAGAAGCTTAAATCTCAAATTCAATAGCTCGAGCCTAGAAAAGGCAAACGACCTTCCCAGTCTCTCAATTCTGATCACTCAATAAATTCCTCACATTCAGTCATTTCTCATGCCAAGCATCCCAAAAATGAAAGTAAGCATATTTCTTTTGAATAAATGCATCTGGAAGCATCAACAACAAGAGTTAAAGAACTAGTTGATGGAGGTTTGGAAGTCATAAAGCTACAGGAAAGTAAACATAGGCAAACTACCCCACATAAAAAATATGACTTTTGATTTTATAGTGTTATTATGATGTTTTTACCGTTGAGGGCAGTTCTGGTTATTTTTGGGCAGTGGTATGCTTGGGACAGATTGATTATTCATCATTTTTGGATATTTTATTGGAGTAGTCGATGGTATATTTATTTTGACAGATTTGTGACAGATTTTTTTTACTTAGACAACAATATGATATATTTATTTTTAATAAATATATTTATCATTCAAGACTCACAAGGGTGCTTACAAATGAACTATGAGATGATTTGTATATATGTTATGTTGATGGTTAAATGAATGATTAATGACATACAATTGTATATTTTCAAGGAGGAACAAGGGGGATATGTAAAAATAAATAAAAAAAAATCATTAGGGGGTCCCCACCTACTAGTTAGTATTTCTTTTATCCTTATCATTAATTATTATTATTATTTTATGAATTGTCCCCATTAACTAAAATTAGTTAATGGCTTAACTAAAAATAGTTGATCTTCTAAAACTAATTTTGGAGAAATAAAAGAATATTTCAAGGGACAAGAAAAGGGATAGTGATAGAGAGAACAACTCGGATAAGGTTTGCTCATGCTTCTTAGGTGAGATTACTTTACTATTTCATTCATCTCTAAAATACATAAGTTCTAAGGACTTATTGTTGATAGCATGATCCTATTGAAGGTGGAAATAAGGAGAGCCAAGAAGTATTGATTTGTTGATATACTTCACAAGGTTGATCACCTATCTCTGGTAGTCTATGGATTCTTATTAGATTTCTGTATTAGTTTTCAGTACCGATTAAGAATTTTGTGTAGAGTCAAGGAAGTGGCATTTGTGGCTTGTTATTTCAGCTTTGTTTCAGTCTTGGTTTCACTTAAAGATACCAGTAGTCTCTATATGTTGTAATAGAAAATATTTGACTACTAAGTCTCATTCTAGTCCTTACCTTTTGGGTATGAAGAATTTTGTTGGTTGTATTTCAGACTTGAATAAATAAAACCTTGAAATCTCATTTGAGTTTTCTGTGTAATCTTTCATTAGATTTTTATTTCTAAAAGTTGTTCAAGAACTTTTAAAATATTTTGTGTTATATATATTGACATAATTCAATTATAAAAGATAACATTAATTCCAAGGACATATTTCTTTGAGAATTAATTGAAATTTTTGTAAAAGAGGCTATAAACACATGGTGATAATCCTGACTATTTTTCTCTAGCTAGGCAGAATTTGAAAAAGTTGGTATTAGGATAAGGCCATTCCTTTTCATCAACATTTATTTGGTGACCATACTAGGGAAATCTTCAATATTTCTCTGGTATTTGTATCTCTTTGTTGTATTTATTGTATTTTTTTGTATTTAACCTTCTGTATTTTTCTTATTTAGTTATTGTTTTCATGACCATACTTCTTGTGTGTCAACCTAACATTGGAAAAGGTTTACATGATCAAACCAACATTTCTTTAAATTTCTTTAATACAATTTTGGAAACAACCCATACACGAACTGAACTTAATCAATCTTGGGAGGTTATTTCTCAAGATATTAGAATTAGAGAACATTGGGAGGCCCAATAAAGGATGGCCATAATTCATCCTCCTCATTAAGACATTTTATTATGTCCTATGGTTTTCATTTTTCTCGAAGAACGAGAGGTTTGTCTCCAGAAATTAATCATGTCTCTGAGATAGGAAGAAGAAATGTTGTCCTCGAAACCATACAAGGAAAACATCGTAAATATTTGTATGATTCTTTTATATCTATAGTATCATTTATCCCTATCATTTACAAAATGACATCTTCTGGTTCTTATGGTAACGGTCAATGTTCTTCTTCACAATCTTCTTCCTCTTCTTTAATCAATAGTATTTTCATCCATCAAATTCCAATTCAATCTACCACCAATCTTGCCAAAGTAATCAAGAAATTGTGTTTATTCCAGTTTGAGGAAGATGCCACAAATACACCATGGCATGTGTCTTCACCTCTAGATATTGCTCCAACTAATAATCCCCTTCCCAAATTCAAAGATCATTTTCCAAAATTTTCAAGAAATGGCACAATTTCTACAAAAGAACATATTAGTGCATTTTCTAACGCATTCCACAATATAAGAGCAAATGATAATGATACATGTATGTGATTATTCATTAATTTTCTAGAAGGGAAAGTTGTTGCTAATTTTTTTGCATTGCTCCAAAAGTCATTTTGACTTGGGATGAACTATTTTACTGGTTTAAATTAGCATATGGGAAGCCCAAGAATCCAACAGATTTGTTAAAAGATTATAATAACATTGTTTTTAAAAATTGTGAAACCATTAAATATTTGAATCTTAGATTTACCAAATTTGTACAATCAAATCCCATAAATGATCTGTCCTCATAACCAAACTGCTTTCATTCAGTACTATAATAACTTTCCCTCTTCTTATCATCATATGTTATAAGATAAAAACGTGACAAGCCTAGGGTCTGCACTCCAAAATTGTTTGGAGTATGAAGAACAAATGGAAATAACATATCTTCCTAAAGAATAATTTATTAAGCATACTGAAATGTCGATCTTCCTGTAGATGGTTCAATATATGAGCAATTGAATTATTGTTTTCGAAATAAAATAGATCACTACTTATTCAATCCCTACAAAATCCTCTTCTCAAGTTGTTTTGAGAAATCATCCTATTAATTCTTTACCATAAAATCATCCAAAGGCTATTCTCTCTAGAGATTGGTGTAAATTTTTTGATGAAAACCATGAAGAGAGCACTTGTGAATTTAAGAAAAAAGCAAAAGAAATAATATTTGGCAAAAGAAATGAAGCAACTATTGTTGCCTTAGATTTTGTTCCCGAAGAATATGTAATGTTAGTAAACACTCAAAGTAAATATTATACTGACAAGGGAAACGGTGGAAATTATAAAACTACATTTTCCCCTATCTCTTCTTCTCTGAGTACAAATCCTTAGGTTGACAGAGTAGCACAAAGTCAAGGGGTTTCAATCTCTTTACCTTCATCAAAGTATAACATACTAAAACAACTAGCTAACATAAAAGTAGATGCAACTCTCTTGGACATGGTCGTTGTTCCCAAGAAACAACATATTAAATTTTTTATGGAAGGTAAAACTTCTTCAATAGATAGTTTATCTGAAAACCTTGATGAAGATGATTCACATGTAAATAGACTAGGTGTAAATAATTTTAAAAATTCAGTAAAATATACACCTTTGTATATTTCTGTAAATATTTTTGATAGGGTAGCTCATTGCTGCCTAATAGATGGCGGGTTTGGACCTAGTGTAATGTCAAAGATTATTATGGAAGAAATTGGCCTCTCTTTTACAAATGAAAATGCAAGAAGCATGTTGTCATATAATAATCAATGGCAATCTACGATTGATGAAATTAAAGATGTAACTTTAGTCCTTTGTGCCCATCCAAAGATCATAACCACTTTGAATATACAAGTCAATGACATGCCCGCTAGAAATTATTCAATCATTTTGGGTAGAGTCTGGCATGCTTTAACGGGTGGTTAATTATCTTTAGATGTATCTCATTTGTCTATTCGCAAGAGTGGGAAGTATATAATCGTGTTAAGGGAAGGAAAAATTTCATTGTACATCGAAAAGGTTCCTTAGTCAAATGTAAACTTTATTGAGGAAGATATGGGTATTATTTAATTTTCAATGATGAAGATGAAACTTCTCTTGAATAACTCTATGATTATGAAGACGGTACATGGCATATGCACTTTGATGGTGCATGTTCAAATGAAGGTAATGTTGCGAGCATTGTTTTATATTCACATGTAGGTAAAATTCATAATTTTTCCTATAGACTTGAATTTGCCTGTACAAACAATTTAACTGAATGTGAAGCCTTATTATAAGGTATTGAAAATTATTATAATTTACGATGTGGTCATATTACTATTTTTAGAGACTCGAAACTTGTTGTCAATCTGGTCAGGAAAATTAATACTCCTACTAACAAGTTATTGAAGAGGTACACCCAAGTTGTTTGGGAATTTATCCAAAATATATTGTCTTTTGACATCACTCATATTAAAAGGGACCTGGATTTTATTGTTGATAGGCTAGTTGTTTTTGCAACTTGTCCTACAAGACAGTTAATTCCTCAAAGACCCGATTGTACATTCTTATCCTTATATAGACCTCATCTTCCTAATAATGTGGAATCTTGACAGGTCTTTCCCAATGATGAAAACATTTGTTCTTTCTTACAAAATGAGCTCTATAAGCCTAAGGAAATAATTTCTCTTGAAGATTATAAATTTTCTAAAGGCTTGACTCCTCTTGAGGGCTCATTTTTAATGAGTGATGTTGCTAGATATGATTATAAGAAATAAGAGGAGTCAAATAGAAAAATAGGAGATTTAATTCCCTTGAACATTGGAACTCCTAAACAACCAAAATTTTTAAAATTTGGAGCACAATGTTCTTAAGAAGAAAAGGCTAAATTCATGGATTTATTTTGTGAGTTTAAGGATGTTTTTTCTTGGTCCTATGAGGATCTTCCTGGTTTCGATCCTATTATCATCCAACATGTTATTCCAACCAAGGAAGAATCAAAACTATTTAGGCAGAAACAAATACCTATTAATCCCACACTTGAATCTACCATTAGAAACGTAGTGGAAAAATTGTTGAATTCTCATATTATCTTCCCAGTTAAATATTCAAAATGGGTATCTAATCTTATTCCTGTAAGAAATAATACTGGATAAATTAGATCGTGCATGAATTTCTATGCACTAAACAGAGCTAGTGTCAAACATAATTTCCCCCTCCCTAATATGGAATTAATTTTACAACAAGGTGTTGAATCTCAAATTATGTCCTTACTCGATGGTTTTTCAGGCTATAATCAAATCAGAGTTAAGAGGACTGATAAATACAAAACCACATTCACTACTCGTTGGGGCACTTTTTCTTACGAACGTATGCCCTTTGGTTTATCTAATGCATGTGCCACTTTCCAAAGAGCTATGCAAATAACTTTTGATGATCTCATTGGTAAGATTATTCAAGTATATCTTGATGATTTAACTGTTTATTCAAAAAATTGATCAGATCACTTTGATCATCTTAAGAAAGTCTTTTTACGATGTAGAAAGTTTGGTATGTCTTTAAATCCTAAAAACTGTATTTTTGGCATTACTCAAGGTAAACTCCTTGGTCACATTGTTTCAAATTCTGGGATCAACTTAGATCCTGAAAGAGTTACTGCAATCTTAAATCTTCCAGTGCCCACATCTATAAAGGAAATCCAATCTTTCATGGGTAGAATAAGTTTTAATAGAAGATTTGTTCCTAATTTCACTATGATGGTTAAACCTGTTCATAACATGCTGAAACAAGATCAATATTTCTCTTGGATGGAAGACATCTAAAAGGATTTTGTAGGATTTAAGAAGGAAATCAATTGAGCTTCGGTATAAGTGAATCCATATTTTAATAAATAATTTATTATTTATACAAACTCAACAGAAGAGGCAATTTATGTTGTCCTTTTGCAAAAAGATGATCAAAATAATGAACAACCTGTAGCCTATATGAGTCAAATCTTAATTGACGATGAAATCAAGTACTCTTTTATTGAAAAAAATATTTCTCTCTTATTAAGGCTATATAGAAATGTCACCACTTCATCCTCGAGAAGCACACAATGATAGGTAAAAGTCCCTTTACCTGCTGCCAAGTTTTTTCTTTTACAGACTCACCTTTCAGGAAAACTTGCGCATTGGCTTGCAAATATTCAAGAACATGATTTAACGATTACTAGTTCTAATCTTATTAAGGGACATGAATTAGCACTTCACTTGGCTCAAAATCTTGAACCAACTGATTCTTCTGAAGAAAATGAAATTTCCTTATCAACGCTTTTCTTTATCGAAAATCAAAATCTCGACTTCGTTGAGCATCCTTGGTATAAGGACATAATTTATTACTTACAATATCAAAAGTGTATTGATTACTTAGAATCTCATCAACGAAGGAGGTTATGTCTTGAAGCCTCCAAATATATGATTTTGGGAAATTTATTATTTCGAAGATCCGTTGGTGGGTTGTTATTACGATGTATTGATGATATTACATCCCATCAAATATTGAAACAAATACATTGATCAATAGACTCAAAATTACACATTGGTGGTCATTTTGCAACAAAGATTACTGCCTTCAAAATTCTAAGAACAGTGTATTACTGGCCTTTTATTTTTCGAGATTCTTTTAAATTTACGAGGACCTATGATAAATGTAAAAAATTCACTAGTAGGGGACAATTTTCTGCTATTCCTCTGCAACTTGTTCTTCCTGATTTTGCATTTGCTAAATGGGGTTTAGATTTCATTGGTCCCATAAATCCTCCATCTTCTGAAGGACACATTTTTATACTCATAGATATAGACTAATTCACTAAATTAACTGAAGCTATACCACTTAAACATGCATAAGATTAACAAGTGATATCCTTTTTGGAGTCAAACATTTTCTCTTGTTTTCATCTTCCTCTCGAAATTGTTTTAGATAATGGCCCATCTTTCATTTCTTCGAAATTCACTCAATTTCTTAGAAAATTTGGTGTGAAATACCACTTCTTCTACCTATTATCCATAAGGAAAGGGTAAGATGATTCTACTAATAAGAATCTGATCAAAAATTTGAAGAGAATAATAGATGATGAGCCCTGTCAATGGCACACACTAATTATTTATGCTCTTTGGGTAGATAGAACCACCACCAAGTCTAGTACTAGCCATACCCCTTTCCAATTTTTGTATGGCCAAGAATCCATCATGCCTATAGAATTGAAACTTACCTCACTTAGATTGGAATTACAGGCTAAATAATTAAATTCATTAGATATTTCTCAAAGAATTAATGCTTTGATTGCCCTAGAAGAACAAAGAAAACATGCTTTAGAAAATTTAAAGAAAAGGAAACAAACAATTAAAAAATATTTTGATAAGAAATATAAATCTTCCATTTTCAAGGTTGATGATAAATTATTTCTTTGGGATGTTGCTTATGCTGAAAATAGAAAGCACTCCAAGTTTCAAAAGGTGTGGCTAGGTCCATATAACATTTCCTCTGTCATAGGTAACAACTATTATTTTCTTAAGGACATGGAAGAGCAATTGTTTTCTTTAAAAACTAATGGCTCATATATAAAGCAGTATGCTGAGCTAGAATGATTTGATAGAACATTTTTTATGCTTCCTATATATTATTTTCATAATCTTTTGTATATACTCCTTTTTCCTCGTTTATTGTTTTCTTATTTTTCAGTTGATTTTCTTTATTTATCAATTTTGATTCAATTTTGTTTTAACATTTTTCTTGCTTTATTTGTAAGTTCATTTTCTTTGTCATGTGCATTTCACATTATAATGATCTTGCAAAATCTATGAGAGCAGAAAGAGACATATGATCTTCTTGGGTTCGTAATACTACTTATGTAGTAATTGCCAAACCTACAAAAATTTTGCTAATACATGAAGTGATAGTTATTCCCGCTTATTCTTTCCCATTCTTCCCTCCATATTGATTTTTGCAAGAGTATATCAAAGAAAATATGACAATTCTATAAACTTGATACAAGAAAAACCAAATATTCACGGTTCTATCCAATTAAAAAATTGTCTACCCCATGGAGTCACCAGATGTTGACTCATAAAATCACCAACTAAGCCACCAAGCTTGCAAATGATTGCAAGGCACTACTATTAAAATTCTTATTATCTATTATTTATAAATACTAAAATATAGGTGGGACAACCTAACAAAAGAAAGAAAATTGGCAATCCCCTTGTTATAAGAGTTAATGATAACACTTGATGTTAGTAAGTTTATCAGAAGTATTTTGTTACATACTGATTATTCATTGGGGTTTCTCTAGTATATGGCAATTAAAAAATATAATAGTTTTCCATGTTATTAGTTATAACAACAAAAGTATGGAAAACAATTCATGGTCATTTTATCATGTATGTGGTTGTTGTATTATTCACGTAATCAAAAGTTGGTATCCTGTTGCAAGGTTCTCTTAGCATATGAAAGTTCAAATTTGGGTGATATGGTAGTCCTTACTTTTAAAATTTGGTTGATTATATCATTATAATCCAACATGAAATGATACTCATTTACATAATACAACCTCACACGTTATATGATAGTGTTGGGCTTTCATATATTATGTATTTTCTATATTGAAAGGTGACATGATGAAGTTAAAGAGTTGGAAATTCTTTCCAAAACAACTTATATGGTATATTATATTCTTTCATATTGAATGTTGCTATTTTTGGAGTTTGTCTTTTAACATTCACTACAACATGTATATGTTGTCGCATCATTTGGGTGGCAACAAATGTGGTTTAATTTGAAAAGAGGTTTGGTTGGTTAGTCTCGACCACTATTCCAAATGGCATTGATAAGTTTCATATGTGGCACAATATATTTCATTTATATTCGTTTTGGTTGTTAGTGAAATGATGATCTGGAAAAGGAGTCAATGTTTTGGGATACGTGAAGTCCCATGCATTGAATGCATGCGAATCAAGATTTTCATGGAGGTTACCACTCTTGAACGTTCTAGCATTTTCATTTTGTTTTTTTTGGAATTGATATCAAAGAGAGTACCTATGTCAACCCTAAATTGTGGTTGTTCTGGTATTAAAATTGATCTTTCTCAAGGGAAAAAGAAAGCGTTAGGTAAAGGTATGTAGTTGTAGCTTGTTCTCATCAAATGCATGTTGAATTTTTGCAATAATAATTTAGAGATAGCTATGTATGACTTTGAATGAATTTGTTTCTTACTTTAGGACTCATTCTGTAGCATTTATTGTATTCCTAAGAATCATGGGTTTGATATGCTCTCACTTTTTACCTTACTGGTTAACGTCCATCCAAAAGAAAATACAATCTTGTTGGGTTTTACAATGGGTCACCAGGGTTTTATTTTTTGACACATTTTCATGTGAATATTGGGTCTTGAACCTTTGTTTAGTATCGATACAGTTTAAGTATCATTCTCCATCTTTACTCTTTCATAATGGAGTTTCACTGCTAGAACCATCTTGCCACCTCAATGCAATGACATTATAATTTTGAAGGACGCATATGTTTTGAGGTAATACTTTCTGCCTAGAGTCAAGGTTTATGGGTTTTTTTAATCTCTATTTGGGTTGCATTTTCACATTTCTCTATCCTAGAGATATTGTCTCGAGCCAAGATTTATTTATATTTCAAAGAATATGCACGACCCAATTTCAGAATCATGCATTGTCATTGACTAAAGAAATTGAGATTGGCCTCAATAATAAACCTTGTTTTTGCATCTTTGCACAATGAAGAATTTGTTTGATAGGTCTACCCTATTTTTTGACATTATGCTAAGTTTTCATGAAGAACAACATTATACAGTTTAATTCCTGGTCATGGATTTAATGGAAAGTAACTATAATTTTTTGATTGGCTTGTTTCAATGGATGAAGAGGATTACTTTTGAAGTAATGTGTACATTGTATATTTTCATTGGCCATACCTATATGATTTATTTACATGGAAAATTATTTGGAAATGGTTTAGTTTCGAACCTGAATACTTAAAGAAGTGAACTACAAGATAATGCATGTATTTTGATTATATCTTGAGTTTAAGAGTTATGATGAATAATTCGTTGAGATTAAAAGAAATGCATTACTTGTGATAAGAATGCACAAACCTAGTTTCGATCTTCACTGTGATTTTGGTTGGTGATATAAGTTTTAATGATTCACTGGTTGTTTGCATGCTGAGTACATATACATGTTGCTAAAAAAATGAACTTATCTTGGCCAATTGCATTTCACTGTTTTAGCAAATTTGGTCTTGATTAAGACACTAATGTTGGAAGGAAAGGATTAGATAAAGGTTTTCATATGTTTGCAACTATCAATTATTGTTACTCATGGCTTGAATACTTAAATGAAATGAGATCTATTTTGAGGATTTCAATGTTTTATTTATTATTCACATGATCAATTCCCTCATGTTATCACTTTTCGTAAGCTATTCCTTCATTACCATATTCATATATCATTTCAAATGCTAATTTATTTTTCCTCCCATGGTATGAAATTAAAACACTTCCTGGTAAATTGATATCAATATTGGAAACACGTATATATTATGATGGGGCATATGCATACAATTATGATCGGAGTATGTTGCAGGCTTATTATATTTGATAAATTTAATTTTTATTGCTCAGGGCCAACTCCTCCATATTTTCACTTTTCATGAATTATTCCCAGCTCCCAATTCCATATTCATTATAATTCAAAGGGTTTTCCCCCTGGTGCATGGTTAATTTTCAAAATTTAAGGATTGGTAGAAATGGATGTAAAATTGACAGGGAAATTATGAAGAGATTTTGTGTTCGATAATTATAATTGTTGGACATGTGCCATTACATTTCCTTTCCATTATTTCACTTTTCTCACATCACAATCCCATCATATTTTGCAAATACATTGTTTCTCCCATGTTCTTGAATAATAATTACTTGTGTAATGAAGAAGAGTTGATGGGTAGAATTGATAATCTTGACTGATTTTTCTTGTGTCTCTTGATTGCATGCATGCTTTTTGTTGTCAACAAAGCTATTTCTAAGTTATTTTATATAAAAGTATTTTATTCTTAATAGCTATTGTATGCATGCTCTAACTTTACCTTCTACTTATAGATGGGTTTATTCAATAGAGGAAGTGGTGGCAGAGGAAACAGGGGAAGAGGGAGAAGGTTTAATGATTTTTGGGGAAACAAAAGACTCTCCTTCTCAATCCATTTCGATGTCGAATTTGAGGAATTTAATCATCTCTTACAAAACAATTTCTTGAACTTAGCAAGATAAGGGGCCTTCTAGCCCTGTCCTGCACCTGAAAAACCACCCATTCAACCTCATCCAAGCATTTCTAGTATCCCTGTACCATCACATGTTTCATTACCTCTTGAGATTCCAGCTAATGATGGTTGGAATGAAATTATTAATCATCCTTAGCATCAAGCCCAAGGATGGTCCACAAATCCATTTCCATTACCTCCACCTCCTCCAAAGCGATATTCCCTCCGTATTTCATCAGAATCTTGGGTGGTTTTGAGGTCTCATTTGAGTTTTCTGTGTAATATTTTATCATATTTTTATTTCCAAAAGTTGTTCAAAAACTTTAAAAATATATTCTTTTGTTTGTATATATATATATATATATTTGGCATACTTCAATTATAAAAGATAACATTAATTCCAAGGACATATTTCTTGAGAATTAATTGAAATTTTTGTAAAAGAATCTATAAGCACAGGGTGATAATCTTGACTATTTTTCTCTAACCAGGAAGAATTCGAAAATGTTGGTATTAGGATAAGGCCATTTGTTTTCATCAACACGTGTGTTGGGAAATATTTTCAATGGATGTTGCAAAATTCATTTACACATGTGTCTTTTGGTGTATGTCCAAACCTATTAATAGAAAGTTAGGATTGTACACTCCTTTTCCTATACTGAGTCGACCATGGGAGAGAATTTAATTGGGATTCCTTGGAGGATTTTACAAGCCTATAAATGGACCTAATTATTTCTAGTGGTAAACAAATTCAACAAGATGGCACAATAGATTACTTGCAAGAACATTAGGACTTACTAAGAAATAAATAATTTGTTTTTCCAAAGTATATGGGTATTGTTACCCCATGGAATATAGGGGTAACTAGAGTATATTTTCTTTTGTAATCCTTATCATAGACAATAGTTCCACAGATGAGATATATGGTTCTCCACAAATAGTTGGTCGAAGATGCTTCCCACATTTTCTCAACTCACTCACATTTTATGATTAGGGTGCTTGACATACTTGAGGTACATTATTTCATTGCTTCATATTGGGTGTTAATGCCTTATGTACTTTTCATGAAAGTAGTGATCATTGGTTGAGTTTAATAATGGATCATGATGTTGTAAATATGTGTCTTTTTCTTCGTTTCACCTTGGTGATCATCATCATTTTCTAGGTAAATGTTGTCACTCTTGGGTTGGTTTGTACTATTGGGGAGATTTGAAAGGTGTAGCATGTTCATACCCCAATACATACTTAACACTCTCCATAATTCCCGATTTTTGTTGTCCTACTCATGGGTTGGTTTTCATACGCCACACAATTTTTTTTTGATTCATATTCCCATAGGAAGAGCCTCACCCTAAAATAGCTATAAGCTTGAGGTGAAGAGAAAATTAAAAAAACAACAAGAAAAGAAAAGTAAATAAATAAGAAGGAAACAAATCATGAGCATTGCCTCCTTGCTATGAGGCCATTACCCAAGTCCTATGCAATAAAATGCATATATAAAACAAGGACTACATGGAAAAAATGAAATTCAAAAGACAAAAAAGGTGAGATAAAGAAAAAAGGGAAATACGAGGTAGTAAGACACAGTGTTGAGTAAAGGTGAGATGAAAAAAAAAGGGAACTACGAGGTAGTAATGATGACAAATAACTCAATGCATAAATTCTCCCTCATATTTCAAAGGCACTCATGTGGATGAATATATTAAACAACCTCAAATGGTTGTGCAATGAAACTCATGAAGTTACCTACCAATCCATACCATCTACCACTACACATGCTCCTTGATTGTTTTTCTTGGGAACTACTTCTTTTCTTGGGTGTTGACACATGTATCAGGGGTTAATGATGTCCCCATTATACCTAAACTTGGAAAATTGTATGAATTCTATGATTTATTATGAAACTAGAAGATGATATTTAATGTGATCTACCTAATGGAATTTACATTTGACATGACTCACTTTTTTATGTTGCATTGGATTTGTGTACATGCCTTGGGATTGATGACTACTTTGAATCCCTTGAGATTTTCTCTAGACATAGTGCCTTACATCGATCGTTGATATGACATGCATATATCATTGTGATTATTGGAGGACATTGAGGAGGCCATTGCACACCTTGAGGAGATTTGAACACATATTTCGAGGGTGTACAACTTCAGGAGAAATTATCTTTTGGAAGAATGCCCAAAATTCTTCCAGATCAATGTCATTTGATGCATAATGGCCATGATATTTCTGAAATGTTTGTTGATTAAGGTTGGTTGTCATTGATGTCAACCCTTGAAGAAAGCCTCGTAGCACAATGATTGGGTAATGGACCCAAGTTTGTTTGATGTAAATATGACTCATTATTGTCTTGTCATGGTTCATAATAAGTAGAAATGGATGAACTCCAAAGTGGTCCCCTTATGGTGAAATCCCTCATGGGAAGACGCTTTGCGGATTGAGTTATCCTAGAAGTATGGTTAGAGAACCCATGTTTATTTGTGGAATAATGACATTAACACCAGTGAATTTGTCAGTGAAACTATCCTATATGGATAGTGCTTGTCATTTCATTTTCGGTAGTATGTGGAACACCACATAACTCCTCACGGTTAGAGAGTTATGGCCCTGAGAAGTTGGAGAACCCAGGTTTGGGCAATGGACCCAAGTTTGTTTTATGGATAACGGTATGAGTTTTGATATATTTTCAGTTAATAGTATTCTATATGGATAGTACATGCCATTCCATTTCTGGTGGTATGTGGAATGTCACATAACTCCTCACGGTTTGAAAGTTATGGCCTTACGAAGTTGGAGGACCCTCATATGTCATCTAGAAGCCCCAAAAGGTCAAAGTAGTCAAAGTGGTTTAAGAGATTTTAAA
>ML784644.1:156104-166891 GCA_009831015.1 Picea engelmannii | reverse complement strand
TAAATTAATTCAATAATAAATTTAATGGAGAAATTAGAAGTGGTTTAACCCTAAAATAAGGAAAGTGGGCAAAGTGACCTAGAAGATGTTTTTAAGGAAGCTACTTGGAGAGTATAAATAAGAGGCAAGGCTCTCTCATTTAATACACACTTGAGAATATTGAATACCTATATGTGTTTGAGGTAAACAAAGAATATATAATCCAAATTTATGAGGAAAGTGAAGAAAATAAGGCCATAATTCAAGGAAGGATAAATTCTTTTGATGATGCTTTTTAAGGTATGTTTTTTTCAGGTCATCTCACCATTTTCACAATAACGTTTTTTATAGAATGATTGAGACCATAAAATTTCTATTCCATTGAGGAAACATATCCAAGTATCTATGGTAAAAAATTCATCTCGTGGCTCATTGTATTTTTGGAGTTACACTTCGTGGAAAATAAGGTTTGTGGCTAGTCCTAAAACTAGTTAAAAATAGGTGTTTCAGGTAAAAACGTCATAAATTCTTCATAAAAGATCCACATTAAGTAAGAAAAAATGTGTTGGTTAGAGTATAGTCTGTATTATGCTGTGTATCAGTTTCAGATCAATTCAACAAATATTCTGTGTGGGGCACGCTCTATAGGGTCTCTCTCTAGAATAAGCCAGAATTCTGAAAGGTGTGCCATTTTTTCCCTAGATCCTTTTATGAGAGGTTCCAAATAGTGACACCTGGAGGAATTGCATAAAACAAATTGAATAACATTGTGTATAAGTTTAAGATATTTATTCATTACATGTACAAATTTATGATTATTTCAAGTTAGGGTTTTTGACTAATCCAAAACTAGTCTTGTGAGACTAAAGAAACATTTAATGAAAATGATAGTCTCTTGTTGTTGAAGTTAAGGAAGGTTTGTAGGTATGCGATCATATAAACCAGGTCTATTACAGAGTTACAAATCATATTTGGATGATGAAATTGATGAGGTATTTTGGTTGAGGTACAAGTTGGGTACATGGTTGAGACAAGTAGTTGATGAGTTGCCACATACATAAGGTGTATAGTTGATGATGTTGGTACATATTGATGAGTCATAGTTGATGAGTACTTGACACATGATTGGTACATACTTGGTACATGGTTGGTTGCACTTGTTTATGGTACAAGTTGATTACAGGTTGAGGTACATGTTGATGCATGGTTGATGCATGATTCAGGTTTATTGGTACATGTTTACAATGATATATTTCACAGTGATAGTGTGACAGTGGTTCCATCATTCTACTTCTACTTTAAGGCGGTTGGACGGGGCAAGGATAGGTGGTTGTAGCCACCTTCCGATTGTATCTGGAGAACATAGGGGGTTGCAAGCTCTTTTTGGTTATAGCCAGAGAATTGGGGAGTTGGAGCTTCCCTCATGTTGTATCCTGAGAAACTATGGGGTTGAAGCCTCCTTCAAGTTGCAACTAGAAAACAAAGGAAGTTGGTGCTTCCAATGAATGTAATTTTTCAAGACATATATGATAAAGCATTCCATGGTTTTCTCCCGATTTGGGTTTCCACCTAAAACACTGGTGTACTGTATATGGGTGTGATTGTTCATTTCTTATTGCTCATTATTGGATAATAATTCTACATTGATATAACACTTGGATTATTTGGAGAAAAAAGATTATAATTATGCTATTACTGATTCACCCCCCCTCTCAATAATCCAACAATTGGTATCAGAGCAGGTTCCTTCAGAAATCAGTTTAACCACTGAAAGGTAGATCATGGAGAATACCAACTCATATAAAAATGGAGTACCACACTTTGATGGACAAAAATATGCTTTTTGGAGCATAAGGATGAAGACATATATAAGAACAAGGGTTTGAAATTTGGCAATCAATTGTAGATGGATACACAGTACCAATAGTTCCACCAACAAATGACAAAGTAGTGAAACTTGGTCAGAATAATTCCAAAGCTACAAATGCACTTTTGAATGGTCTCAGTGAAATGATATTCACCAAAGTTGCACATTGTAAATATGCCAAAGATATTTGGGACAAGCTTCAAAATATTTATGAAGGAGATACAAAAGTCAAAGCAACAAAACTTCAAACTTACAGAGGTCAGTTCGAACAACCAAAAATGAAGGAACATGAGAATATTGTAGCCTACTTCTTAAGAGTTGATGAAATAGTGAATGCAATCATAGGATTGGGAGAAGAAATCAAAGAATCTGTAATTGTTCAAAAGGTACTAAGATCTCTTCCTATGAGATTCAACTCTAAGATATTAGCACTAGAAGAAAGATCGGATCTGAACTCAACAAGCATGGATGAACTACATGGACTCTTCACATCATATGAAATGAGAACTGAACAGGAAAATCCATATGTAAAAGAAGCAGCCTTCAAAGCATCTAAAAGATCAAAGCAAAAGAAAAAGGAACAAGAAGAATATAACAACAACAACGACGTCTCAGAAGATGATGAAGAAGAAACCAACTTCATCAAAAGACTGAACAAGGGAACAAATGATAGGTATACATGTAAGCTTCCTTTAATTTGTTTTAATTGTGATGGTATTGGTCATTTTTCTAACAAAATTCCTCATAAGAAAAGGAGAAATGATGAAGGTTACTCAAAAGGAAAACACACATATAAATGAAAAAGAACTACAAAGAAAGATTTCAAGAAAAGATTATGCATCAAAGAAGACATCTCATCATCAGATGAAGATGAAATCAATGACAGTGAGACAGGAAGAGTTCTATTCGTGGCAATAAAATATTCTGACAAATAAGACTCCGAAGAAGAATATAAAGAAGCCGAAGAAGGATATGAAGAAGTCAAAGATGAAATTGAAGAGGTAGAAGTTGACTATCGAGAAGAATTAATGTGTGCCATAGAAGTTATCAGAAGAGAAAAGAAGAAAAACAAGAAACTACAAGTAGAACTAGACAAGAAAAAGGGCACTCGAGAACTAGAACAAATGATCACAAGATTGAAGGTTCAAATAGAAGAAGATAAAATAATTGAAGAAGCACTAAAAGAACAACTAGAAGAAAAGGACAAGATCATTGGAAACTTGGAAGCAGAGATTGTCACACTAAGAAAGGATATTCAAAAGAAAAATATGCAGAATAGCTCAAAAGTTTTGGATGACATTATCAATAGTCAAAAATCTCATCTTGACAAGTCTGGACTTGGATATAATCAGACAGAAAAGGGATCAAGCTCCAAAACAACATAGCAAGAAAAAAATCCAAAAATCTATGCAGAAACAATCAAAGGGGATATGAAGATATACAAGGAAGATTATAGGGACACGCCTCCACCGAGAAGATTTATATTTCAGAATCAACAACAGACATACAGGCCTCAAGAAGAAGAATGATTCATAAGAGCACCTTCTTTCAGAAGATCTTCAACTCCTAGTTATCAAACTATATTTTTTGGTTTATGTTATGCATGTAATAATTTTGGACATAAAGCTGTGAATTGTAGAGATAACAATAGGAACAATAACAACTTTGAGAGTCATACACAAAGGGGTTACTCAAGAATACCTAGTGAAACACAAAGAAGAAGTTACAACAAGTTTGAATCTTTGAGCACTGAAGTGGAATGTTACAAATGTAACAATTTTGGACACGTGGCCAAAAAATGCAGAATGACAGTTTCTCCTAAAGAACCTTAACAAAATAACAACAATCACAAACAAGAACCTCAGAAAATGACATGGATAACAAAGCAAGATCAATATAGCAATGAAGAATGCACAGTCGCTCTACAAGCTAAGCAGAAGAAACACGGTTGGTATGTTGATAGTGGGTGTTCAAAACACATGACAGGTGATAGAGACAAATTTCTTACATTGTGAAAGGAAACAAATGGATTAGTCTCCTTCAAAAATGATAACTCAGACAAAATCATTAGAGAAGGCACAGTCTGAATTGGGAACAAGAATAAAAAGGCACAAAATGTTCTACTGGTAGAAGATATGAAACATAATCTTCTAAGTGTGATTCAAATGTGTGACCAAGGTCATAAAGTTACTTTTGATTCACAAAAGTGTGATATAAGAAGAGAAGATTCAGGGAAATTGGTCGATACAGATGCAAGAACTTCAAACAACATATATGTGTTAAGTGAAATTGGAAATGAAAAGTGTTGTCTAGGAAAGGAAGATGAAAGTTGTCTATGGCACATAAGAATGGATCACATGCATTTTGATAACCTTGTCAAAGTCATCAAAAGAGAAGCAGTCATAGAAATTCCCCAGATCACGAAACCAACCAACACTTTATGCAAGCATTGTCAACAAGGAAAGAAAACAAAGACAGGGTTCAAATCAAAGGAATATTCAACAACAAGACCACTCAAAATTGTGCATACTGATCTAGTTGGACCAACTACAACAAAGGGCTTAAAAGGTGAGAGATACTTTATGTTATTAGTTGATGATTATACAAGAATGATTGTAGTTTTCTTTCTCAAGAACAAGTCAAAAGCTTTCGAAAACTTCAAGATCTACAAAGAAATGGTTGAAAATAAGATGGATTCAAGAATGAAATGCTTGAGATATGATAATGGAGGAGAGTTCACTTCAAAGGAATTTATGGACTACTGCAACAGTCATGGAATAAAAAAGCAATTCTCTGTTGCTAGGAAACTTCAACAAAATGGAGTTGTTGAAAGAAAGAACATGATAGTACAGGAAATGGCTCGAACAATGCTAATGGATTCCAAATTGACAGATATATTTTGGACACAGGTAGTGCATACAATAGTTCACATTCAAAACATAGTAATGCTCAGAAAAAACAATGATAAAACTCCCTACGATCTATGGAAAGGAAGACCAACAAATGTGAAGCACTTCAGAGTTTTTGGGAGCAAATGCTACATCAAAAGAGAAGATGGCAGAATGGGAAAGTTTGACTCTCGTGTGGACAAAGGAGTACGTGTTGGTTACTCAAGTACAAGGAAAGAATACAAGTGTTACAATATAAGATTGAACAAAGTTGTGGAAAGCATCAACGTAACAATTGATGAAACAAGCAGACCAGAATCAAAGGAAGAAGAAAACAAATCAATGGAACAACTTTTCAAAGAAGAAGAAGAAGAAGATGAAGTAGAGGAGGAAGATGAAGAGAATATGATAGAAATAAAAGAGCAAGTTCAACAAGTATCTCCAAAGACACCTAGAAAATGAGTACAGAAGAATCATCCTTCAGATCAGATTATTAGAAACAAAGATGCAAGAGTTGAAACTAGAAGAAAAATCCGTTCACCAGAACAAACACACCTAGCACTCTTATCTACAATTGAACCAAACTATTTTGAAGAAGCCAACAAAGATGAATTTTGGAATAAGGCCATGAATGAATAATTAGATCAAATAGAGAAAAATGACACTTGGGAACTGGTTCCAAGACCAAAGAATAAGAATGTGATCGACACAAAATGGGTTTTCAGGAATAAATTAAATGAAGATGGACAAGTTACAAGGAACAAAGCTAGACTGGTATGTAAAGGATATGCATAGATTGAAGGAATTGACTTTGAAGAGACATTTTCCATAGTTGCTAGAATGGAAGCAATCTGGTTGCTTTTAGCCTATGCATGCTCCAAAAATGTTAAAGTATATTAGATGGATGTAAAATCATCTTTTCTGAATGAGAAACTTGAAGAAGAAGTCTACATTGAACAAACAAAAGGATTTTAGTTGTCAGAGAACGCAAATTATGTGTGTAAATTAAAGAAGGCCTTGTATGGTCTAAAACAGGCTCCTAGAGCATTGTACTCTAGATTGGATAAGTATCTGTAGCAAGCAGGGTTCAAAAAAGAAGTGCAGAAAACAACCTCTACATCAAGGTAAGTGAAGGTAATATTTTATTAATTGAAGTTTATGTTGATGGTATTATTTTTGGTAGTGACGATGACAGGTTAAGCCAGAAATTTGCAAAAGATATGCATAATGAATTTGAAATGTCATTACTTGGAGAACTATCCTTCTTTTTGGGACTTTAGATACGTCAAACCAACCAAGGAATCTTTATTTCTCAAACCAATTATATTAGAGAAATGCTAAAGAGTTTCAAAATGGAAGATTGCAAACCAGTTATCACTCCCATGCAAACCAGTTGCAAGTTGAGAAAAGATGATGATTCGAAGTATACATATCAAAGGAAATACAGGTCAATGATTGACAGCCTACTATATGTGACAACATCCAGACTAGATGTAATGCAGGCAGTTGGACAGATGGCATGATTTCAAGCAGCACCAAAGGAGTCACATGTGTTAGCGGTGAAAAGGATTTTCAGATATCTCAAAGGAACATAAGAGTTTGGATTATGGTATCCAAAAGGAAAGGATCTATCACTTATTGCCTACACAGATGTAGATTGGGCAGGTTGTATTGATGAACGATGAAGCACCAATGGAGCAACGTTCTACTTGGGTGAGTGTTTAATATCATGTCTAATCAAGAAAAAATCATCAGTATCTTTATCTACAGCCGATGCAGAGTATATTACGGCAACATCATGTTGCACACAGGTTCTTTGGATGAAACAAACTCTAACAGATATATAGGTTGAGTATGATGAGTACATTTCAATCTATTGTTATAATACAAGCACCATTAGTATCTCAAAGAACCTGGTGATGCAGTCTAAGACGAAGCACATTCCAATAAAGTATCACTTTCTATGGGAGCAAGTTGTAGTAAAGAACATCAGAGTTGAGTATGTGGGCACAAAAGAACAAGTGACAAACATCTTCATAAAACCACTTCCACGGGAATCCTTTGAATATCTTCACTAGAGACTTGGAGTTATTTCTACTCCAAAATGAATGCTTTTTTAATGTTTATCTTATATGTCTTAGATTTACACGAGGAAGAGCCATAAGAGGACAACTCAGTCAGGGGTAGCAACCCCGGATGGAAAGATATTGTTGCCATTGATGACAAAGGGGGAGAGATTTATCATATGCAGAGGACAGAGGCATGGTTCTAGGGGGAGCATGAGTGATATGATTTCACTATTTCATCAGAGTGTTGCCATCAATGCCAAAGGGGGAGATTGTTGATTAAGGTTGGTTGTCATTGATGTCAACCCTTGAAGAAAGCCCCGTATCATAAAGGTTGGGTAATGGACCCAAGATTGTTTGATGTAAAGATGACTCGTTATTGTCTTTTCATGGTTGATAATAAGTAGAAATGGATGAAATCCAAAGTGGTCCCCTTATGGTGAAAGCCTGTAATATCCCTAAGGCCAAACCCAATTACAAATGTAAATACAAATGTACATAAGCTGGTGAGATGATTTGATATCATTTTTCTATGCACATATCATGGCATAGTGCATGCATGTAATGCACAGTAAAATGAGGAAGTGTGCACATTCCTGGATACCGCGCGCAACATATTAAGTGTGCACGATGTAGAGGCCAGGGAACCATGTGTATCTGATATGTTTTATAGGTTGGTGAGCCAGTATTATAAGCTAGGATGATTATGTTTTGATTAGGCTGGAGAGCCTAGATGTTAAAGGCCAGTGCGCCTATTTTTGTACATATCTCATATTTAATATAAAATACATCGTTGCACGCAGACCAACCACGATAAAAGAGATGGGGGACTAAACTCCACTAGTTAGGGAAAGGGAAGGGGCTAAGTTAAGGAATATTATATTAATATTTATTAAATCATAAAGTATGGATAATTATGTTATCATAAGTTCTAAGTTGGGGCCAAGTGGGCCAAAGTAGCTTCCAACATGAAAAATGTCATGTTGGGGGCATGCATACATATTGTTGGACTTAGTTCATTTCAGGGGACTCTCCATCATTCAGACCATCATCTTTCCCCTGATTCATCCATCACTGAGATATACAGTCAATCATCCAGGAGGATTGGAAGCCATTGAGATATCATTTGTATCTTCATGACTTTACCTGAACCCATATCCAGAGCCTTCTGTTGGGTAACTGCTAGCTTGGGAGCGAGATTGAAGAAGTAGGTTGCCAGGCCCGTGGGATATTAAAGAGGCGGGTTGTCAAGCCCATGAGCAATTCTCTGGGTGAGAGAATTGTTGGGGATTGATTTCCCAAAGGTGCTGAACTACAACTGCAGGGCTTTGAGACTTCCTATCCAGTCTGTTGCTAAAGCCTTGGAAGGGAAGTGGGGCATCCGATGGGCTGTTGATAAGAGAAGGGGAGCACTTCCTTGGGTTGGACATGCATGTGGGGAATGAAGGACTGTAGGCTGTTAGTTGAGTGAGCACCTGAGACAGAGTATTTCCTATTGTTTATGAGCCTTTAGCCTGGTTAGGAACCCCTTTAACCAGGTGGAGTTTAGTCCCAGCTCGGGGGTGACTCACTGTTGAGAGTGATGAACAGTGTGGTCTAATACTGGGAGGTTCTTGAAATATTTGCACGCAGTTGGTGATATTCTCACAAAGATAAGTGTCAATTGTGTGATTAATTTACATGCTTCATTGTTATTCACGTGTTATTTTTATGGTTTTATCCTATGCGTGATTATAATTGTCTGTATACTTATAGGTATTGCATGTATATGCTGGCTGTATATGTTTACTGCTATTTCAGTGTAAATTCATGCATTTACATAGCGTATTTGTCTGTTCACGCTATATATATATATATATATATATATATATATATATATATATATATATCTTTCGAAAGAGTTTTGTGTGTGCATATGTTTTAATTGCATATAGTTAGAAAATTATATGAGACATAACTTAGTTAGGATGCTAAGTATGTTACAGTACATTCCACATAGAGAATGGGTGTGTTCTCCAGTGTAGCGAGGCCCTGCATGAATGGTTGGGGACGTTAAAAATTGGTATTTGAGCATGAAAGAGTGTTCAAGAGTAGCATGGCCCGACCTGTTGAAGGATGGGAATGTTACAAAGATGGTTTCAGAGCTAAGTAAAGCATCTGAGGAGTGGCATGTCCTAGCTGGTGTGAGGCCGGGGATGTTACAAATTGGTATCAGAGCTTCAGTTTTCAACACTGAGCGTGAATGGGCCGAGAAAGTTGAGTTGAAGCAAAATGTCACAAAGGATTTAATTTGAAGTGGCCAAATTTTAGTCGTAGAGTATCCATGGAAAAAAGTAACAACAACTGGGGTAGAAATGGGGAAAATCCCCAATTTCTGTGGGTGGATTCATGAGAAAATGGAGAAATTCAGCCAAGTGATGAGATATTACTTATTTAATATCTATCCTAACAAATTCGAACCTGGAATTGGTCGAATTTGAAGTTACAGTGAAGCCTTGATAGATGGAGCAGAAAATGTTAGCATGTAGGTATCGCGCGGAAAATGTTAGTGTGCAGGTGCGTGCGGTAAATTGTGGCACCGTGTGGAAGAATATGGTGTGCGGGTGCACACACTAAATTTGGCATTGCGTGGAGTGCACACACATAAGAAGGTGCATGTGGTGTATGCACACACAATAAGGGCGTGCAAAGTATATGCAGTATTGGCAGAGCATAGAGGAGTTTGATTGACGCACGCGCAATATGGGTATATGTTGTCGCACGATAGTTTAGTATGGTGCATGAAGATTATTGATGCACGGTGGGGGCATATTGAAATTTGGCATGGTGCAATGCATATAGTGAAATGCATGTGGAATATAAGTGCGTGATACAAAAACTGCGCGCAACGGGTAATAGTGCAAGAACCAAAACTGCACGTGGTAGTTATTGGTGCGTGACACAAAAGTGCGTGCATGTTATTGGCGTGACAAAGAAGTGATACACAATGTTTTTAAAGTGCATGAAGCACGATTTAACTATGATGTTGTAGCACATGGAAAATAAAGGAGCACAGATTGAAACTTGTGTGCACGAAGTTGTTTGAAGGGGAAGAACAACATAAATAGTGAAGGGTAAATTATAAGACCCTGACTAGCTCCATGAAGCCATAACTTTTTGCTCAAGACTCAGAATTGAGCATGTGAGAAAGAGTTGGAAAGGTCTTGGATAGTGGAATATAATTATCCACCCAGAAAATTGATTGGGAATTCAATGTTTCAGGAAATCAAAAGAAAGGCTTATGATAAATTATTGAACCAAAATGGTTCATATTTTTCATAAAATTTGAAACAATCAGTTTGACAAGTTTTGTTGGTTGCACATTTTGCAGAGTTAACAACAACTAGATCAGATCAAGATCAGTTTAGAGTCCAGAGTAATGGAAGAGGCACCAGGAAATTATAGCCAGGAAGATGAAGTCAGAGGGATGGATGTCCATTTGAGCATGGAAGGAACAAACTCCAATGGACATGGTGAAGAAAGGGATGAAAACATAAATATGGCAGAGACCATTAAAAATTTACAGAAGGATGTTCAAATCCATAAAGCTGATAATGAAAGACTTATGAGAGACAAGGAGCAACAGGATGACTTCAACATGAATTTATTGGAGAGCTTGAACATAATAGAAAATAAATTCGATAAGGAGAGTGGCTCGATCAAATCGGGAAGTCACAAGTCTCATGATGAGAAAAGAAAACCAAGAAGTGTTAGAAAGCATCACCACCACTCCTCAAGGAATTCTAATAAGAGATCACACAACAACTCAAGTCCATCCCCTTTCAGAAAGTGTGTGAGGTCTATTGTGGATGAACTGGGAGGAGAAATGAACAAAATCAAACCTCCTACATTTGATGATGAGCACAAGAAGGATGAAGATGCAGAGACATGGTTGTTGGGCATGAGAAAGTATTTTCAATTGCATAATTATTCCTCTCATGCAGAGGG
>ML784644.1:69519-155652 GCA_009831015.1 Picea engelmannii | reverse complement strand
CAACACATCAAAGAGAAAAGTGTTACTTGGAGAAGATTCAAGAAGTATTTTGAGAAGAAATACTTGACTAAGAGATACTATGACACGAAAATGAAAGAGTTCTTTGAACTCAAGCTTGGGAGTATGACAATTGAGGAAAATGAGAGAAGGTTTCTAGAACTTCTGAAGCATGTCTCTTTCATCAAGGACGAGTCAGTCAAAATTCAAAGGTATTTGAGTGGATTTCCATCATTCATCAATGACAAAATATAGTATGATGATCCCAAGACATTGGAGGAGACCATAAGGTGAGATAAATTCCTATATGATAAAAAAAAATCAAGGCCAACATTCCAAAAATCTTGGGAAGACAAAAAGAAATTCAAGATGGATCAAAGGAAGAAGGGGTCTAAGAAACCATTGTTCAGAAATAGTCCACAGGGATAGCAAACTCCTAAGGAACCCAGAACGATGGACACAAGAAGTCAAAGGCCAAGGAAACCACCTATTCAATGTTGGGGTTGTAAAGGGGATCACATGTTCAGAGATTGTCCTCACAGAGGTGAAAAATGGAGGATTGTTCATAATGTAAAGCAAGATGAAATAGTGGAGGACATGGGCAGAAAGATACCCAGGATCTATGCAGCCCTGGGCAACAAGAAAGCAGAATATCAGTCACATATGATTGAAGTGGAGGGTATGATCAACAACCAAACCATTGCTATTTTAATTGATTTAGGAGCTATTCATAGTTATATAGATCCTAAGGTGGTGGAAAGTTTGCATTTGCCAAGAAGCAAGCATGGGAAATCTTGGTTGGTGCAGTTGGCTACAAGGGCCAAAATAAAAGTTAGTGAGATGGTTAAGTCATGTCTTATTGACATGAATGGGTTGAACACCCAGACATATTTGAACATCTTGCCTTTAGGTTCCTATGACTGTCTAATTGGGATGGATTGGTTGGACCAAAAACATGCCATCCTAGACTACCATAACAAAGAATTTACTTGCTTGGATGAGGAAGGGAAACTAAGGAAAGTGCAGGGAATTCCCAGGGCAGTAGCCATCAGAGAGATTTCAGCATTGCAGTTGAAGAAATGTTACAAAAAAAGGTGTCAAATAATTGCAGATCATTTGGCAGAGACACCTAGAGATAAGGTGCCAAATTTGGAAGATTATGCAGTCCTAGAAGATTTTGAAGATGTGTTCAAGGAAGTACCAGGACTACCCCCAAGGGGGGACATTGATTTCTCTATAAATCTAATGCCTGAAGCAACTCTAGTGTCAAAGACTCCTTACAGAATGAGTACACTAGAGTTGAAGGAGTTGCAAATGCAACTTGAAGAGCTTCTGAAGAAGGGGTATATACGCCCAATTGTGTCCACTTGGGGTGCCCCAATCTTGTTTGTGAAGAAGAAAGATGGAACATTAAGATTGTGCATTGATTTTAGACAGTTGAATAAAGTGACTGTAAAGAACAAGTATCTTTTGCCAAGGATTGATGATCTTTTTGATCAATTGAAGGATGCAAAGATATTTTCAAAGATAGATCTCAGGTCAGAATACCATCAGGTAAGGATTAAAGATGAAGATATCAGCAAGACCACTTTCAGGACAATGTATGGTCATTATGAGTTCACAGTGGTTCCATTTGGGTTGTCAAATGTACCAACTATTTTCATGTGCTTAATGAATGGTGTTTTTTGAGAATATTTAGACAAGTTTGTCATTGTCTCTTTGGATGACATTCTCATATATTCCAAGTCAAAAGAAGAGCATGAACATCATTTGAGGATGGTTTTGCAATTATTATGGGAGCATCAATTGTATGCCAAATTGAGCAAGTGCTCATTTTACCAGAAGCAAATTCACTATTTGGGGCACATCATTTCAAAGGATGGGACAACAACGGACCCTGAGAAGATAGAAGCCATTAGAGAATGGCCAGTGCCAAAGAATATGACAGAGGTGAGATCATTCATGGGCCTTGCAAGATATTATAGGAGATTTATCGAAGGATTTTCAAAGATTGCACACCCAATCACTTCATTGTAAAGAAAGGGTGTGAAGTTTCAGTGGACATTGGATTGTGAAAAGAGTTTCCAACACTTGAAACAATCATTAACAAGTGCTCCAATATTAAGGATAGCAAACCGAAATGAAGACTTCATTGTATGCACAAATGCATGTAAAGAGGGACTTGGTGGAGTCATCATTCAAAATGGGCTTGTTATATGTTATGAGTCGAGGAAGTTAAAGGAGCATGAAAGAAACTATGCCACTCATGATTTGGAGTTGGAAGCCATAGTACATGCCTTGAGGAAATGGAGACACTACCTCATGGGGAAAAGGTTTGAGATGAGGATAGAACACAATGGTCTGAAATATTTGTTTGATCAACCAACTTTAAATGCTAGACGAAGCAAATGGTTAGAATTTCTAAGCGAATATGACTTCGATATAAATCATATCAAGGGGAAAGAGAACAAAGTGGTTGATGCACTCATCAGAAGAGTGCATGAAATGCATGCTACAACCATTAGCATGTATCAATCATATTTGAAACACAGAATTATAGAGACTGCCAAATCAGATTTACAATACAAGGATTTAGTGGCAAAATTACAACAAGGTAATTTGCAGCAAAAAATTGAAGAATACATGATAGATGAGGATGAAATTATCATATACAGGGGAAGAATTTATGTACCAAATTCTCAGGAATTGAAAAATCTGATATTGAGAGAAATGCATAATGTGCCTTATGCTTGGCACCCAGGATATCATAAAACTATTGCAGCTGTCAAGAGCCAATATTATTGACTAGGCATGAAGAAAGAGGTTGCTAATTTTATTGCCAGATGTTTGGAATGCCAAAAAGTAAAGGTTGAGCATAGACACCCAGTTGGTTTGCTACAACCATTATCCATTCCTGGAAATGGGAAGTTGTAACCATGGATTTTATTACCAAACTACCTAGAATGAACAAACAACATGATTCTATCATGGTAGTGGTGGATAAACTTACTAAAGCTGCCCATTTTATTCTGGTTAAGCTCACTCATAAGGCAATGAACATTGTTGATGTTTATATGAGGGAAAATGTTAGGTTACATGGCATACCCAAGACAATTGTGTCTGACAGAGATCCAAAATTTACCTCGAAATTTTGGAAGGGATTATTTAATGGATTTGGAACAAATTTGAAATTTAGTACAACTTATCATCCAGAAACAGATGGAAAAACAAAGAGGGCGAATCAAGTGATTGAGGATATGTTGAGGATGTATGTGATGGATAAACCATCAAAATGGGAAGACTACCTACACTTGGTAGAGTTTGCTTATAACAATGGGTACCAAGCATCTCTAAAGATGAGCCCATTTGAGGCACTTTATGGAAGAAAGTGCAACACACTGGTAAGTTGGGATAACCCAACATATAGAGCAGTGGTTGGGCCATAATTGCTTAGGGAAATGGAAGAGAAAATGTTGAAAATAAAACAAAATTTAAAGGCTACCCAAGATAGGCAGAAAATCTATGCTGATAAGGGCATAACTCACAGGGAATTTAAAGTGGGTGACCATATATTCTTGAAAGTGAAAGTCAACAGAAGTTCCCTGAAGTTGGGAAATTTTTCAAAGTTGGCAACTCGCTATTATGGGCCATTTGAAATCCTAGAGAGGATTGATCCAGTAGCTTATATGATTTCATTGCCTACGTCTATTTCTGTTCATAATGTATTCCATGTATCCTTTCTAAATAAATATATACCTGATGCTAATCATGTTATTGATTGAAATGTGATTCAGGTCGAGCAAGAAGGCGCTTTTCAAGTGTGTCTGGTGCGCATTCTGGACCAGAAAATCAAGCATCTCTAGAATCGAGCCATAAGGCTTGTAAAGGTCCAATGGGACGGGTACAGTCCTAAGGATGCTACTTGGGAGCATGAGGATGCAACGCGGGTATAATACTCGCATCTTTTTGAGGATTTTGAAATTTAGTTGTACATGGGTACATAATGCACTGAGGATAGTGCATAAATAAGGGGAGGGGATTGTAATATCCCTAAGGCCGAACCCAATTACAAATGTAAATACAAATGTACATAAGCTGGTGAGATGATTTGATATCATTTTGGTATGAACATTTCATGGCATAGTGCACACACGTACTGCGCAGTAAAATGAGGAAGTGTGCACATTCTGGGATACCGCGCGCAACATCTTAAGTGTGCGCGATGTAGAAGCTAGGGAGCCTTGTGTATCTGATATGTTTTATAGGTTGGTGAGCCAATATTATAATCTAGGATGCTTATGTTTTGATTAGGTCAGAGAGCCTAGATGTTAAAGGCCAGTGCGCCTATTTTTGTACATATCTCATATTTAATATAAAATACATCATTGCGTGCAGACCGACCACGATAAAAGAGATGGGGGACTAAACTCCACTAGTTAGGGAAAGGGAAGGGGCTAAGTTAAGGAATATTATATTAATATTTCTTAAATCATAAAGTATGGATAATTATGTTATCCTAAGTTCTAAGTTGGGGCTAAGTGGGCCAAAGTAGCTTCCAACATGACAAGTGTCAAGTTGGGGGAATGCATACATATTGTTGGACTTAGTTCATTTCAGGGGACTCTCCATCATTCATACCATCATATTTCCCTTGATTCATTCATCACTAAGATATACAGTCAATCATCCAGGAGGATTGGCAGTCATTGAGCTATCATTTGTATCTTCATGACTTTGCCTGAACCTATATCCAGAGCCTTTCTGTTGGGTAACTGTTATTTTGGGAGCGGGATTGAAGAAGCGGGTTGTCAGGCCCGTGGGATATTGAAGAGGCGAGTTGTTAGGCCCATGAGCAATTCTCTGGGTGAGAGAATTGTTGGGGATTGATTTCCCAAAGGTGTTGAACTACAGCTGCAGGGCTCTGAGACTTCCTATCTAGCCTGTTGCAGAAGCCTTGGAAGGGAAGTGGGGCAACCAAGGGACTGTTGAGCAGAGAAGGGGCACACTTCCTTGGGTGGGACAGGCATGTGGGTAATGAGGGAATGTAGGCTGTTAGTTGAGTGAGCACCTGAGACAGAGTCTTTCCTGTTGTTCATGAGCCTTTAGCCTGGTTAGGAACCCCTTTACCCAGGTGGAGTTTAGTCCCAACTCGGGGGTGACTCACTGTTAAGAGTGATGAACAGTGTGGTCTAAGGCTGGGAGGTTTGTGGAAGGTCTGCATGCAGTTGGTGATATTCTCACAAAGATAAGTGTCAATTGTGTGATTAATTTACATGCTGCATTGTTATTCACGTGTTATTTTTATGGGTTTATCCTATGCGTGATTATAATTGTCTGTATACTTATGGGTATTGCATGTATATGATTCTTGTATATGTTTACTGCTATTTCAGTGTGAATTCATGCATTTACATAGCGTATTTGTCCATTCAAATTATATATATATTAAGCTTCCGCAAGAGTTCTGTGTGTGCATATGTTTTAATTTCATGCAGTTAGAAAATTATATGAGACATAACTTAGTTAGGATGATAAGTATGTTACAGTACGTTCTGCACAGAGAACGGATGTGTTCTCCGGTGTAGCAAGGCCCGACATGAATGGTCGGGGACATTACAAATTGGTATCTGAGCATGAAAGAGTGTTCAAGAGTAGCATGGCCTGGCTTGTTGAAGGCTGAGAATGTTACAAAGATGGTTTCATAGCTAAATAAAGAATCTGAGGAGTGGCATGTCCTGGCTCGTGTGAGGATGGGGATGTTACAAAGCCCTGACGGGAAGATGCTTTGCGGATTGAGTTATCCTAGAAGTATGGTTAGAGAACCCATGCTTATTTGTGGAATAATGAGATGAACACCAATGAATTTGTCAGTGAAACTATCCTATATGGATAGTGATTTTCATTCCATTTCTGGTGGTATGTGGAACGTCACATAACTCCTCACGGTTAGAGAGTTATGGCCATGAGAAGTTGGAGAACCCAGGTTTGGGTAATGGACCCAAGTTTGTTTGATGGATAACAGTATGATTTTTGATATATTGTCAGGTAATACTATTCTATATGGATATTACATGTCATTCCATTTCTGGTGGTATGTGGAACGTCACATAACTCCTCACAGTTTGAGAGTTATGGCCTTACGAAGTTGGAGGACTCTCATATGTCATCTAGAAGCCCCAAAAGGTCAAAGTAGTCAAAGTGGTTTAAGAGATTTTAAAAGGTAAATAATAAAGTGAAGTGACGAGTGTACTATAATTCAAAGTAAATACAAAATAAATTGATTCAATAATAAATTTAATGGATAAATTAGAAGTGGGTTAACCCTAAAATAAGGAAAGTCGGCAAGGTGACCTAAAAGATGTTTTTAAGGAAGCTACTTGGAGAGTATAAATAAGAGGCAGGGCTCTCTCATTTAATACACACTTGAGAATATTGAATACCTATAGGTGTCTGAGGTAACCAAAGGATAAGTCGAATTTCTAAGGAAAGTGAATAAAAGAAGGCCAAAATTCAAGGAAGGATAAATTCTTTTGATGATGCTTTCTAAGGTATGTTGTTTTCAGGTCATCTCACCATTTTCACAATAATTTTTTTTCTAGAATGATTCAGAAATTGAAATTTATATTCCATTGAGGAAAAAAATCCAATTATCTATGGTAAAAAATTCCACTCATGGTTCGTTTCATTTTTTGAGTTACACTCCGTGGGAAATAGGGTTTGTGGCTAGTCCTGAAACTAGTCTAAAACAAGTGTTTTAGGTAAAAACGTCATAACTTATTCATACTAGATCCACATTCAGTAAGACCAAATGTGTTGGTTATAGTACATCCTTTAGTATGTTGAGTAACAGTTTCATATCAATTCAATAAATATTCCGTGCAGGGCACGCTCTACAAGGTCTCTCTCTAGAATAAGCTAGAATTTAGCAAGATGTGCCATTTTTTCCATAACTCCTTTTCTGAGAGGTTCCAAGTAATGACACTTGGAGGAATTGCATAAAACACACTGAAGAAAATTGTATATCATTTTCATATCTTTATTCATTACAGGTACAAAGTTATGATTATTTCAAGTTAGGGTTGTTGACTAATCCAAAACTAGTCTTGTGAGACTAAAAAAACATTTGATGAAAATGCTAGTATCTTGTTGTTAAAGTTAAGGAAGGTTTGTAGGTATGTGATCATATACACCAGGTCTATTACAAAGTTACAAATCATATTTGGATGATGAAATTTATGAGGGATTTTGGTTGAGGTACAAGATGGGTACATGGTTGAGACAAGTAGTTGATGAGTTGGCACATACATAAGGTGTATAGTTGATGATGTTGGTACATATTGATGAATCATAGGTGATGAGTACTTGACACATGATTGGTACATCGTTGGTTTCATTTTTTTATGGTACATGTTTATTACAGGTTGAGGTACAGGTTGATGCATGGTTGATGCATGGTTCAGGTTTACTGGTACATGTTTACAATGGTATATCTCATAGTGATAGTGTGACTATGGTTCCATCATTCTAATTCTACTTCAGGAAGGTTGGATGGGGCAAGGATAGGTGGTTGTAGCCACCTTCTGTTTGTAGCTGGAGAACATAGGGGGTTGTAGCCTCCTTCTGGTTGTAGCCAGAGAATTGGGGAGTTGGAGCTTCCCTCAGGTTGTATCCTGAGAAACTAGGGGGTTGGATCTTCCTTCCAGTTGCAGCTGAAAAACATAGGAAGTTGGTGCTTCTAATGAATGTAATTTTTCAAGACATATAAGATAAAACATTCTGTGGTTTTCTCCTGATTTGGTTTCCATGTAAAACACTGGTGTACTGTGTATGTGTGTGATTGTTCATTTCTTATTGCTCATTATTCGATAATAATTCTACTTTGATATAATACTTGGATTATTTGGAGAAAAAAGATTATAATTGTGTTATTACTGATTCACCCCCCCTCTTAGTAATCCAACAATGTTGTCTTAATATAAATTTGGGCAAAAATTGACATATTAATGGTGCTTTTAAAATCCACCACGAGAGAATTATCACTGAAAGTTTTACCACTTGCGGGACGCCTTTGGAGGAGGCCATTGAGGCTTTTGAGGAGGTTGTTCCACATGTTGAATAGAACGACTTGGGCACTTGATGGGAGTTTATTTGATTTGGGGAGCATCTTTGGGGTATTTTGACTCATTCACTCATGTATCATGGATATTATTGTAGAGGTGGTATAACCACCTCATAGTTTATGTATTTTTTACCATATTTCTAGGGTTTATAAATAAATAATGGTATTTTATATTTTCAAAAGCTAGGAGAATATTATTTTTATATTGAGAGTGTTTCTATATCTCTTCATATAAAAAGAGAAGCACCTCTCATTTGTAACTCATTGCTAGAACTTGTGGAGAACAATAATTTTCTACTATCATGACTATCTTTTTGTTATGGATTGATAACTAGAGCGACTTCTTGAGGATGATGTCTTGTGGATGATTTACAAAATTTCATAAATGTTCTTGGGTAGGGTTTTGTGGATTATTTCTTGAGTAAGTGGTCTCTCTAAATATTTACGGATGTTGTTTATGAATGATGGTAAGTGTAGTTATGTTTAATTTCTCTTTCCGAGTGATCACTCCAGGAGGAAAAATTAATAGCCTATTTAATTCCTGTAGGATATATTCAGAGAAAAAGGGAATTAACAATCTAATTATTTAATGTCACATGGGAGAAAAAACAAAATTTAAATTCATATTGAATAATTAAATTAATAAGGTGTTATAAAGTGACTTTGGGGAAAATAAAGAGAAAATCATAAAGTTACTTTATAATTAAATATTGGAGAGAAAAAGGAAAAGGGGTATAAAAGTACATTGAGAGCTCATTCTCTCATTATGCATGATTATTTTCTCATATTGATTTGGAGAGATCTTGCGAATTCTTAAGGTTTTGGGATTGAAACCCTTGAATATGTTGGTTTTATTGGTGAAATTATCCACCCTTGCTGATCAAGGAGGGGACATACTCAGATCTCTTATTGGTTTCATTGTGCATAAGGAATATTCATCTTTTTGGTAATTTTTGTCCGTATTTGCAGAGTTGTGGTGTTTGTGGAGAGAAAACCCTCTTCTTTCATTTGTGGCAGCATGAGAGGAGATTGTACTATTACATTATTAGAAGATTGTGGTTATTGTGAGGTTTGTACACTCTAACACTAGGTCATGGGGGTTCCTAGAGAGGAGGTGCTCCACTTGCAAGCAAATCAAGGTATTGAAGAGAGGTCGTACCACAATAAATCAGTTCATAGAAGTTTCAGGAGGACATATCCATTATGCAGGATGTGGGAAATTTTTAAGAGGACAATATCATTGTTTATTAGTTCGTGGGAGATTAGAAGGGGGTGTTCCCTTTTATGGTAGGTTGTGGCATCCTTAAATATGTTTCACTTTATAATTATAACCTCATTCTTGTCCAGATAGTGTTGATTAAGGTTGGTTGTCATTGATGCCAACCCTTGAAGAAAGCCTAGTGGCATAAAGGTTTGGGTAATGGACCCAAGTTTTTTTGATGTAAATATGACTCATTATTGTCTTGTCATGGTTGATAATAAGTACAAATGTATGAACTCCAAATTGGTCCCCTTATGGTTTTCACATGGTTTAAAAGATTATAGTCACTACCAGTAAGGATAAGGTCATCAACATAAAGGAAACGTATTATGATATAGATTCCTATTTTTTTGGTATAGACATTAGGATCAAAATGGCATCTAGAGAATCCAGTGGCAATAAGAAAGCTATCCATTTTCGTATACCAAGCTCGGGGAGCTTGCTTGAGACCATAAAGAGATTTCTTGAGGCGATAAACAAGGCTAGAGTAATTCCATACATAGCTAGGAGGTTGTTCCATGTAGATTTCTTCTTGCAAATCTCTGTGCAAGAAGGCAGATTTAAAATCCATCTATGGACCTCCCATTTATGTGAGGCCACAAGGGCAAGAACAAGGCAGATGGAATTCATTTTTTCTATAGGGGCAAAGGTTTCATTATAGTCAATTCCTTCAACTTGGGAAAATCCTTTGGAAACTAACTGAACCTTGTGTCTTTCAACACTTCCATATGATGCATACTTAGTTCTGTAGACCCATTTGCATCTAACAAATTTTCTTCCTTTTGGAAGAGGTACAAGATCCCAAGTATCATTTTCCATTAAAGAACGATACTCTTCATTCATTGTTGTATCTGAATCTGGATGACCTGAAGCTTCTACAAATGTCTTTGGATCACGAGTTTCTGAAAATTGAGCCAAAATAGAAGAGGCTCACCGGAACTATGAACGTGTTTGATGTTGATCTAAAGGATCACCGACAAGATCACCAGCTGCTTCTCGTGTTGAATGAACCCATCTCGGAAGCGGACTCATTTGGAGGAGGGGGAGCAGGCGGAGGTGCATTTTCATCTTCACTATCATCATCTGAAGAAGAAACCAGATCATAAGAAGGCACAAACATCGAATATGGCTCACAGGCCGAAGAAGGCACAACTATCGAATTAGGCTCACAGGCCAAAGAAGGAACAAACGTTGAATTAGGCTTGAAGACCAATAGATTTTCATCAAATTTAACATCTCTTCTAATAATAATTTCATTACAATGTGATTGAAGAAGTATGTAACCTTTGACATCTTCAGAATAACCAAAAAATATACACTTCTCACTTTTAGGCTGCAATTTTTTCCTTTTCTCATCAGGAATGTGAGCCCATGCTATACTGCCAAATACACGGAAGTGACTTACATATGGTTTAATTTTAGTCCAAGATTATTCTCGTGTTATATTTTTAAGAGCCTTTGTGGGAGTGCAATTTACTATGTAATTTGCACAGTTGATGGCTTCCGCCCAATACTTTAGACTTAATCCCTTAGATTGGATCATACAATTAGCCATTTTTTTTAATGTGTGGTTCTTTCTCTCATCAACACCATTTTGTTGTGGTGTATATGGAACAATGTGTTGCATTTGGATTCCCTGTGTAGTGAAGTAATTTGTAAAATTATTGTTCACATATTCGTCTCCATTATCTGTTCTTAATCTTTGAATTTGATGTCCAAATTACTTTTCTACAAGGGCCTTGTAGGCCAAAAACTTGTCAAAAAATTCGCTCTTAAGTTTTAAGAAGTCAACCCAAGTATGTCTGGAAAAGTCATCAATGAAAGTTAAGAAATACTTGCACCCAGAAAAAGAAGGAGAAGAAAGTGGAACACATAAATCACTATGAACAAGTTGCAAAGGACTCGAGGCATGCCAAGAGGCACGTTTTTCAAAACTGTCCCAATGATGTTTGTTGAGAACACAATCGGCACAAAAACCATCTCTGTATGAAACAATAGGAAGACCAGTCACCATATGTTGATTACATAGTTGCTACAATGAGCGATAGTTTAGATGACCAAACTGCTCATGCCAAAGTTTGTTCAAGTCATCGCTATGAGCAATAAAAACTGATGAAAAAGATGATGACCCAAATTTGTCAAACTTGTACAACCTGGTAATATCATCAACAATTCCAGTTGCAAGAACATGATTAGGATCTTTTACATCCTTGATTACAACTTGGTGAGGTGAAAACTCTACGGTTTTACCTTCACTTGAATGAGTGATTTGATATATTGATAGAAGGTTACAAGAAAGACTTGGAACACATAATACATCATTGAAATGGACATTTTCTACTTGTACTAATTGAGATCCTTCAACACTAAGAGATCTATCATCACCAACAAATATTTTCTTGGTGTTACATTCATTTAGGGTAGAAAATATGTCTCTATCCCTAGCTATATGATAAGATGTTCTAGAATCAATAAACCACTTATCAGAAGTAGAAGTAAAAGGTGTATTGAAGGAGAAACCAGAAGAAGAAAGTGCATGTCCATAAGAAGAAGAAGAAGAAGTAGAATCAATACTGATGTTGTGCTTCTTCATCGTTGCTTCTAAATCCACCATGTTCTTAAAACATTTGGACTCATCATGACCATCTCTATCACAAGAGTTTCAATGTATGTTAGTATTCTTATTTTTATATTTTTCTCCTTTGTCTCCATTAGGAGCAAAAGTTGTATAAGTGGGTTTGGGACCCTTATATTGCTTGTTGTTGTGGCGAGGATGTTGCTTCTTGGGATTCATGAGTTTACCTTTTTGATTGACAACTAAGGCTTTGTTGGAGGTACCTGTAGTACTGATCACTCCAAGTTTTACTAGCTTATCTTGCTCTCTAATCAAAGAATGACAAAAGTTCTCAAGAGTGGGTTTTTGATAAGCTTCCCCTACAACCTCTTGTATGCCATAAAAGGTAGATACAAACACATAATATGCACTACCTAGCTTAGAAAGAATAAGATAAATGCAACGATCTTCGTCTATCTTTATCTTACATTCTTCACATAAAGTTCCGAGTGTTTTAAACTTAGATAGATAGTATTTAATGGAAGAAAAATCACTTGGACTCAAAGTTAGTACTTGATTTTCTAACTGTTGTGCTCGAATAATATTGTGTTTACCAAACACATATTCAATCTTTTCCCAAGCTTCTTTGGGTTTATCAATTGATTGAAGGTGGAACCTTAAATCAGGAGATATGGACATTTTAATTAATCCATGTGCTTCGTCATTCCTATTATCCCATTTGGCTTTCTTATCAGCATCACTCAGTGTTGTTTCCTTTCCCAAGGTAATCTGGTACAAGCCTTTACTTCTTAATGAATCCTCCATATGGGATTTCCATTGGAAGTAGTTGGTGCTAGTAAGTAAGAGATTACTTGTAGAATCCATATTAAATATGTAGATAATACTAAAAAAACTGAAACTGATGTTTTGAATAGAAAGAACTCAAAAAATTATGCGGTTTTAGGAAAAACGATACTGAAAACGAACTTCGGATGTGAGAGTTATGCCCTTTTTAAAAAAGGCATAAACAATAACCAAAGGACCACGTGGTAGTGTAAGTTGCTTTATGAAGTGACCCACTTTTATAAAGAGAAGTGGGACTCACTTTTACAAAGAAAATCTGCATGAAAAATAAATAACTTTAAAATAAAATATTAAAGCTACTTATAGTGATTCACTTTTATACTTGAAGTGAAATACATTTTACAATTTTAGCATAAACTTTTTCAAAAAATGTAACAAAAGAGAGACTTGAACTCAAGACCTCTTACTTAATAAGGCAATTTTTAATCAAATGGTCTAGCAAAACATATTGTAATTTTCAGAAGGAGGATTGTTGTTGTTGTTGAAGATGGCCTTGGAGAGCGTGCTAGAAAAAAACTATTTTCACACAAGAAAAAAATTTTGCTTCTCAATGACAACAAGGGTTAGATCTCGGTTAGCTTACCTGGAAGATGCACCTTTTCCTATTTGTTTCTGATTTTCTGAGATTACATAGGGCGCGGGGAAAAGAGAACATGCATATCTAAAAGAGTAGGAACCTGAAAATAAAAAATACAAAACCAAAATACTTTGCAAAAAAATTAAAAAATGCGTATTCAAACTTTATACCTCCGGATCTGACTGTAATGGTCGTATCTTGGGAAAATGGAAACCTTTTCGAGTGAAACGAAAAGTGTTATTAAATTAAATGAGTGCTCTGGATGCAATGGAATAGTCCCCATAACCCATAAATTTATGTAAATGACAGAAAATGGAGATGAGGCAACTCGTCTTCACGATCTCGATCTACAACAAGAGCGGGTCTTCAAACAGGCTCTGATACCATGTTTGACAACACAAGTATTCCAAAAAAGGAAAAAATCATTCAGTAACCACTCACATAACCAGATCTAATATCAACACACTGATTTTTTCAGGTAGTAAAACCCCTACGAAGAAACATCCACGACCCCAGCCAACGCGACCACTTGGAGCAGTTTATTAATGCAAAGAAAAATATTACAGAGAGATTTTACAAGAGAGTTTATCATAATCGATCATCGAAAAATGACCCTCCATGCTCTTTAAATAGAGATCATGGACCAATCGGGTTGTTGGGTATGTGTTATATTCTTTGCATGTGTGTGTGTGGGTGCATCAGATATGACAACTGCATCTGACAATCCCTCGTACTAGTGCTATGTTTGTGCCATGTGCATTGGGTGATTTCCTAGGGGGGTCCTAGGGGGGGGGGTGGGTATGCCCCCCTCTGGTTACGCACAACATTCGGCAACGGGCGGTAGCCCGGGGCAGTGCCCCGAGTTTTTTTTTTGGGCGGTTTTTGCTATTTTTAGCGGTTTTGTATATTAATCCCGGATTAAGTGATTAGGGTTTTGGTATCTACGGAATACCTAAAAACATTGTATATATTGTATGGTGAATGGTGAAATTCGACATAATGAATATAAGAAAGGTTTTCTCAGTTGAGGGTTTCTGGTATAAAATCTCAGTGTACTCTGTGTATGAGCCATTGATTAAATTATGTTTTTCTTAAGAATCTATATGCATTGCTTTACTTCACAGGTTTAAAACTTACATGGGTTTTAAGCCATGGATCAATGGTCATTAAGATCGAGGAGAGTATGAACCGTCAGATCACTCTATGTCGGGAACATATCGTGACTATTAGATTTCCTAACTACAAATGCATACTAAAGAAACACACTAGAAAACAAACTTTTACCTAATGACACAATAAACCAAGTAGATCTTAACTAACTCCTAAGTGTCTAAATATCTTAACAATTACAGATATAAAGTTATGATTATTTCAAGTTAGGGTTGTTGACTAATCCAAAACTAGTCATGTGAGACTAAAGAAAAGTTTGATGAAAATGCTAGTCTCTTGTTGTTAAAGTTAAGGAAGGTTTGCAGGTATGTGATCATATCAACCAGTTCTATTACAGAGTTACAAATCATATTTGGATGATGAAATTGATGAGGGATTTGGGTACATGGTTGAGACAAGTAGTTGATGAGTTGGCACATACATGAGGTGTATAGTTGATGATGTTGGTACATATTGATGAGTCATAGTTGATGAGTAGTTGACATATGATTGGTACATACTGGGTACATGTTTGGTTGCATTTGTTTATGGTACAKGTTTATTACAGGTTTTTTGGTATAGGTTGGTGCATGGTTGATGCACTTGTTTATGGTACAAGTTGATTACAGGTTGAGGTACATGTTGATGCATGGTTGATGGATGGTTCAAGTTTATTGGTATAGGTTTACAACGATATATCTCACAGTGATAGTGTGATAGTAGTTCAATAATTCCAATTCTACTTCAGGGTGGTTGGACGGGGCAAGGACAGGTGGTTGTATCCACCTTCTGGTTGTATCCAGAGAACATAGGGGGTTGTAGCCTCCTTCTAGTTGTAGCCATAGAATTGGGGAGTTAGAGCTTCCCTCAGGTTGTAGCCTGAGAAACTAGTGGGTTGGAGTCTCCTTCCAGTTGCAGCTGGAAAAATAAGGAAGTTGGTGCTTCCAATGAATGTAATTCTTCAAGACATACAAGAGAAAACATTATGTGGTTATCTCCCTCTTCGGGTTTCCACATAAAACATTGGTGTACTTTGTATGTGTATGATTGTTCATTTGTTCATTTCTAATTATTGGATGATAATTCTACATTGATATAACACTTGGATTATTTGGTTTAAAAATGATTATAATTTCTCTATTACTGATTCACCCCCCCTCTCAGTAATCCAACAATTGGTATCAGAGCAGGTTCCTTCATAAATTAGTTTAACCACTGAAAGGTAGATCATGGAGAGAAACAAATTGTATAAAAATGGAATACCACAGTTTGATGGACAAAAGTATGCTTTTTGGAGCATAAGGATGAAGACATATATACAGGCACATGGATTTGAAATTTTGCAATCAATTGTAGATGGATACAAAGCACCAACAGTTCCACCAATAAATGACAAAGCAGTGGAACTCGGTCAGAATAATTACAAATCCACAAATGCACTTCTGAATGGTCTCAGTGAAACAATATTCACCAAAGTTGCACATTGTAAATCCGCTAAAGAGATTTGGGACAATCTTTGAAATATTTATGAAGGAGATTCAAAAGTCAAAGAAGCAAAGATTCAAACTTACAGAGGTCAATTTGAACAACTAAAGATGAAAGAAGATGATAATATTACATCCTACTTCTTATGAGTCGATGAAACAGTGAATGCAATCATAGGATTGGGAGAAGAAATCGAAGAATCTATAATTGTTCAAAATGTACTAAGATATCTTCCTATGATATTTGACCCTAAGATATCAGCACTAGAAGAATGATCAGATCTAATCTCAATAAGCATGGACGAACTGCATGGAATATTCATAGCATATGAAATGAGAACTGAACAAGAAAATCCATATGTAAAAGAAGCAGCTTTCAAAGCATCCAAAAGATAAAAGCAAAAGGAAAAGAAACAAAAAGAACATATCAACAACAATGATGTCTCAGAAGATGATGAAGAAATGACCAACTTCGTCAAAAGACTGAACAAGGGAACCGATGGTAGGTATAGAGGTAAGCTTCATTTAATTTGTTTTAATTGTGATGGTATTGGTCATTTTTCTAACAAATGTCCTCATAAGAAAAAAATAAATGATGAAGGTTATTCAAAAGGAAAACAAACATATGAGGGGTAGCCACTCATGTAAGCAAGGAAGTTGTAAGGTTACATATATTTTGTTCAGGTATTGGGTTGGTACAACAAGCTGTAAGGATAGATACTGATAGTCAGAGTGCAATATTCCTAGCTAGGAACCCAACTTATCATTATAAGACAAAGCATATCGATGTTCAGTATTATTTTTTCAGAGACATGGTTGAAGAGAAGAAGGTGTTGTTGGTGAAGGTGGAAAATTTGAATAATGTTGTGGATTCATTAATAAAGTCTATGAGCACTAGGAAGTTCTCTTGGTGTAGAGAATCAATGGGAATTTCTTCCCTGGATTATTGATCATGAAATATTATGACCCCTATATGCAAAGAAAAAAACAAGTGGGATAATGTTGGGTATGTGTTATATTCATTGCATGAATGTGAGTTCCCCTATTAGGGGTTTCATGGGCAGAGCTACCAATTTTTTTTTTTTGGGGGGGGGGTTTATTTGCCAAATTTTTGGGTAGTCTTTCACCTTTGGTGAGAGAATTTTTTTTGCCTTTGGCGGTTTAGTGGCGCATGGTATTTCATCCCATCATTTTCTAATTCTGGTTAGGGAATTAAGGTTGTAATTTAATCCAGGTCAATAGATTATGGTTTTTTGGATGTCGCGTGATCCTATATATTACATTGTAAACAATGAATTTGTATTATGAATAGAACTAGAGGTGCATCTCTAAAACAAGTTGGTGGTTTTCATAGTTGGGTTTCTAGGGTAAATATCTATGTATATGTGTGATTTCAATTGTTTTATTTTCTTTGTTAAAAAACTATGTGTGCATTGCATTAATGTAAAATGTTTAAAACTTATAGATAAACCCTCTAAAATATCCCTAAAGTGAAAAAAACTCAAATATGGAATTTACTTTGAGTAACCACTTAATCCATAACTTCTCTATCATATTTAATTGGTGGTAAATTGGGTAGTTACATATGTAACCTTAGACTTGACCTTATCTTTTCTTAGGAACCCTAAATGCTACTAGGGAATCCTCCCTTGTTTTGGACTCGTCATTCGATAAAATGAGGGAAGCAGTTGTCTAGGTGAAAATGACAACACTTATAATGTTCCACTTGTTCTTATACCTTACGAAGTCTTTGCAGTAAGGTGCAAGAGTGTGTGATAACAGGTACATTTTGGATTTCATGAATTCACTATTTCAAATGGAGATAACAAAATATTAGATATTGTTTTTTAGAAACCATTATGGGGTATGGTAAATACTAAGTTGAAGAGGAGTACAAGATTTCATCCACGTCCATATGGGTGCACATAAGAGGTAAGCATGATTTTGGTTCATTTATTAACAGTTTAGTAAAAGGAATCCTACTTGGGATGAGAATCTACTTGATATACAACATTGTCTTAATTGTCTCATTTGTAGTTCTTGTAGTAAGTCATCATTTGATACGTGTTTTCTATTTTTTCCTTGATTATCATTGAACATTTCATTTTCTCAAACCATTAGAGATAATTTAATAGAGTTTGATGATGAACAAGACAAGCCATCAAATTCATCAAGAGGGTTCAATAGATACATATGCAGGTGGA
Source organism: Picea engelmannii (assembly GCA_009831015.1). Taxonomy (NCBI): domain Eukaryota; kingdom Viridiplantae; phylum Streptophyta; class Pinopsida; order Pinales; family Pinaceae; genus Picea; species Picea engelmannii. The sequence continues at coordinate 137,443 of ML784644.1, read as the reverse complement.
AGAACTATTGTAGAGAGAACAATAGAGGTATAAGAATAGACATGATCAACATAAAGGTATCTCATCAATTTTTGGTGGGAGATATGGTTTGGTTGCATCTCAATAAGAAACATACAGAGCTTAGGGAAGAAGCTCAACTCCTTTAGGTACAGTCCATTTGAGATTTTGTAGTAGGTGGGTGAGAATGTTTTTCACTAGAGTTTCCACCATATATGAACATCTATTCTATTATCAACATGGAGAATTTGAATCCTTTTGAACCTTCCATACTTGAATAAATGGAGGAAGAGTTCATAACATTTCCAGAAGTTGAAGACTTGGTGCCAAATGTGCATACTGAGTTGGAACAAAATGTTTTCTTGTAGAGAAAGCATCATGAAACTCATAGAGGTAAACAAGAGTTGCTAGGAATTAGTTTGAGGGGATAAGTTCCTAAAAAATGCAAGCAATATCTATAAGAGAAGGCGAAGGACAATTTTCCTCATCTTTATTAAAATTGATAAAGATTTTGAGGGACCAAAAACTCCCAAAAAGGGAATCTCTAATTCAAATTGGATGAAAGTGAAGATAGACTAAGGTAGAATCCACTTACTAATGGGAACCATATAGATAAGATTGACATATAAGAGGGATTGACTAGTGTTTGTTGAATCAATTGGAGTCGACTAGTGCACATATGTTGATGATAGTGGGTATGATATTTGTTTGATTGAATTGATGTGGATTGACTATAGATCGAGAGGCCTTGTCAGAAATACTATGTTGGACATGTGTCAATGAGAGGTTTGTCTATGTAGTATTCATGGATCGAGAACTTGTCAATTGGACAATGGCATTAATTACCGCGTGAGTCGAATCATTGTGTCACTGAAAGGGAACAAGAAGTTGAATGATTGAGAATTGAATCTTGGAGATAACCCATAAGAAGGAAGACTACAAGATGGATTTAAGAGTTAGCGAGTTAGAGGATTGAAAAATTGACTATTCATTAGGAAAGTTGATTAAGGGATCACAATCGAGGAAGAAGAGAAGATGGTTTTAATTGAGGAAAGTATTACCGCTCAAACTCTCGTTAGGTGAAGAAATTCCTAACCATAAATCACGAGAGCCTAGAGACACGACATGCAAGCTACCCACTATCACCTCGGTAGCCTTGCTCCACACTTCACTCTAAGGAAAAAACTACCCTATCCTAGGGGGGAATCCCTAAAAGTCAATTTACGATAATTCATAGCATATGAAGGAGAGTTTTCATAACTTAGGATTGACAAAGACAACTAGCAAGTTGTTGGTATAATAAACAAGCTTTTAATGATGTGAAATTGATACAAATGTGTTTGTGTTATGAGATGTGATCATATTATGCTTGGAAAACCAAAATGAAAGAGTATGACATGTAAATGAATCAAACTTGCTCAACATTCAATAGCGTCATGGAAACATGGAAACGCTAAAGTGTAGGCAAGGTTCTCATTCCCATTAGTCATATGAAGCAATTATATCAATGAAACCAAGATAGGATAGCATACATAAACATAAGTTATGCAGCTTAAGAAGTTATCATTTTTTCACCATTCCATCATATTCATGAAAATTTATGACAAGTGTTGGTAGCTCAAAGATTAGATTTATCCACCATTCACTTATAGATATTCAGGACATGCTCATCATAAATATACCGCTGCTGTTATACAACAGATTTTAAGGAGAAAAAGATTAGATCAGAATTCAATGTAGATTACGTTCAATATCCTCAAACCATTAGCCTTCGAGAAAGGATTTATTAACCATGAGATGCAATATAGTTTAAAGTGCAGGTTATTAGATGGAGCAACACTTAAATACTATTATTAAATTTATATCAGTAATTGCAAACCAGCTATAAGCATGAGAATGTTGCCAGAATCTAAATGAGTGACAGCCCATAAATAAGAACATATCAGCACAAAAATAAATAGAAAGGATCCAAATTCGAAAGAGTTAACTCAGCGCTTTAGTATTAGATGCTTAAATGGACTGCTTGTTTAAAAGTTTAAATGCTGTAATGTGTGAGACGTCAAGCTCATAAGCATGCTCAATATGTGTTTAAGGTTGATTTTAAAATTTTCAATTGCAAATATTTTCCATCAATATCAGATCCATGCCATACACATCAAATATTTCCATCAAAGTGAAATTTTGCCAAGTATTGGAAACCCTCATCGGAAGATTCTAAATAATGAAAGAAGCTAAGATTTACTTAAATTATTTGGCTTAAAGACTAAGTCGTTCCACACATGAGGGCAATGATTTGCTAGATATGAGTATTAAGATCATAAAAGTTCCCAAACGTTGTTAAAATATGATGTATCATGCCCAAACGTTGATCATAGAAACAAGTGAAGTGAGATCCTCATAAATTCAAAAACCATAAAGGGATCGAAAAAGACCTAGTTCATTCACTTAGCAATCCAAGCGTTCCACTAGGAGATGCATCGAGTCATTGAATGAAAGTCTTGTAACCATAAAATTTGCCAAACATGGCATGAATATCCAACTTCAACCCTAGTCATTGGATCCCTTAAGAAGCATGTGAATGAAAGCAATTTTTATGAACTCAGTGCCATTAAGTTATTATGTCTTTTTCCAGGATTAAATGACATAAAATCCAATAAAGGTAAAGATCAAAGCACATTATAGTCCATGGTGATAGGTTAGATCCATGAAATGTATCAACTTATGAATAAGACCTTAACCAAGTTTTAGTTAGTTAAGCTAATTTACTTATGTAATCTCCAATAGCATTAAACAAATGATTAGCACCAATAGAGTCCAAATCGGATTAGATATATGTAAAGGATTGAAGCAAAAGAGAAATCATTAGATCTAATTATTGGAACAAGACATTTTGGGTAAGTTTTGGGAATCGTGTAGGAGCAAACCGCATGACAAGTCAACAAAAGAGAAGAGCGTGCGAAAGACAATTAGCGCATATTCAGGAGCCAATGCATAGAAGGAGGAAGTTAGTTAGTAGTAGTTAGACCATTTGGTATGTTTTGTAATGGGCTAAGCCCTAATATCAATGTATAAATATGTATGGATTTTGGGTAGATGGGAGTGATCAAGAAAGCAATGATTAGAGCAACAAAAGTGAGTGAAATCATAGAGTGAGAGTATGAGCGAATGATATGAGTAGAGTTCTAGAGTATGATTGGAGAATGAACTAAGTGTGCATTGTATGCACGAACAACTAGGGAATTTTGGGATAGAACTATTGTATCTTATATGAGTGCAATGCACACCTGTTGTGAGGAATGAATATACATGAATATAAGAAGCCAACCGTTGTGGACGTAGCCCAGTTTGGGGTGAACCAGGTTAAATATCTGTGTCATGATGTGTTTCTTTTATGTTTTTTTTATGGCGCACATGTAATGCATAGATGGATAATATGAATACGTTATATGATGGTTCTGCGCACGTATTGAATGTTTAAGTAAGATGAATTTGTCATGCATTGTTATGTTGCAGTGATTTTGCACATAGGGTATATTGCATGTTGAATGAATGCTATAATGGTCCTCATTCCCTTCATGACTGTGGAAGCCTAGTTCCTATAGTCCCCATAGGTACCTCAGGTGAGACTTCACCTGCTTGTGGGTCATGCCGAAAGGGATAGTATCTTGGGATTTGTTGGTGAATTAATGTTGAACCCTAAGTCTGCCCATTGTGTGCCGACAAATGTTTCCGTTGTTGGGACTAGGATCTACGACCGAGGGGAATGTGGAGGCCTACTAAGGAGGAGATTGGACAATGGTTGGACACGAAGGAGATCGATTTTGTTGTAGATCAGAATAAGAATCCATGAATCAACACAAAGAAATGGCTACAAAGGTATGTGTTTACAGATTTGCATGAAATTTTCTTTGTGGATATTTCAAATATTTTAGCAGAGTGGATCCAAAGATTAGTTGAACAGATAAAAATATTTCATACTGTTGTTCCAAGAAATTGGACTCCTGAGTTAATTAAGAAATTCAATACTATAAGAAATCGGGTATCACACGCAATAGATTACTGGCTAGAAAGTGTGTTGGGAGGTTACATTACTGAATTTTCCATAGATTGTATTTAGTCGTATATATTGCTAAAAGGGGATTCTTTAAGGGACCACGCAGAAGATAATTGAAGTCACTATCTACTTGGATTAAGATGTTGTTGTGTGACAAGGGAGTTATGAAAATGGAATCTGATAGCTAAGCATCTTCATGCACATAGGGGGACTGGGGGATGACCAGGGAATGGTCTGAGCGTAAAGAGGGATGAAGAAAAGGAATGAAGAACATATGGGTTTAGGATGTCGAGAGAAGAAGAGTGTGCGACGAATGAAGAGATTGGAGTAATGCGCAATGGTAAGAGATTTAGACCAAATAAGAAGAGGACCGTGGCTGAGAGAGAGGGTTAGCACAACGAGTTCAAGGAAAGAGACACTGGTGTGATACTCCAGATCGAAGGAAGTCTATGCACAAAAGAAAATATCCATCAGCTCAGTCCAGTAGAAGAAAATCCCACTCAGATGAGACTCTACGTCAAACCCACGACCCCATGTGCATCGCCAAGAACTGAGGTAAGATATGAAGCTTTGTCAATTATAGTTAGTGAAGGAAGTAAATATAGTAGTAAAAGTAGTGGAAGTAGTACGTTGATTTAGACTCAATTAGTGTTATTAAGAAATAATATTGGGCAGAACACAATGGCATGAGTAGATCCTACTTTAAGAATGCTTGTCTTCCATGAAGCAGGGACATAGGATCCATAACAACATTTGTTCATTTGTGAGACAATATGGACTATGAAGAATGTCCAAGATGATGATGCGAAGATTGCACAGTTGGAAATGAAATTTAGAGATCATGCATTATTATGGTACATGAAATATCAGACTACTACGGACGTGGGATAGACTAGAACATTGATAGAGGTAAGAAAAGCTCCATTGAAAGAGTTCCAGAAACCTAAATCCGAGTAACAGCGAATTACAGAGTTGAAAAAGATCAATTATATAGTAAATGAATCAATGTGAGACTATGATAAAAGATTCAATATATTGGAGGATCGATTGACATTCCAAATTCTAGATGAACAACACCGAGAGTGGTTTATTATAGGATTATTGTCACATATACGATGCCTTTTGACAGAACAAAAGATTGTGTCACAGTCAGAAGCCTTAGAAATTTCTATGGAATTAGAAGCATCCCTGGTCATATAAAATGGTGCATGGATGATTCAAGTGCAGTCGCAGTTAGCAACGCTGACTATTCAGTTGCAGGAACTTGTGAAAGGAAAAGAAAATAATGAAGAGGTATGGTGTATCACATGTAAAACATAAGGTTTCCATAAGAATGAATGCCCAACCTTTTAGCAGTATTTGAATATAGGAGCTCTAAATCCATTAGGGGTATGGTGCGATATTTTTAAGACAATGGGTCATCACCCTACTGCTTTCCCATTAATGCAAAAGTATTAGAGTAATGCGATAAATCTATTTTGAAACTTTTGCAAGTCTGTCGGACATGAAGATAAGGATTGTCGCGCATTTGATTTGATGAGAGAGTGCACTGTAGATGAATACATAGTCCAAGGAGAAGAATATGAAGGAGGAGCTCCACAGTATAATACTCCAAGAGGTTATAATCAAGCAAGAAAAGGAGGGCTCAAAGGCTGTGGAAGAGGAGGATTCGACATAGGTAAATGATCAATTATATGTTATAAATGTAATTAACCTAGAAATTTGGCATGACATTGTCTGAATCCATGCACAACATGTACATATTGCAGGCAACTAGACCATGCGATGAAGGATTGTCCACAGTTGATCATGAAGTGGAAAAAAAAGAGGAACAAAAATGTACAAATTGTAGCACTCAAAAAGTACGATGAACAAGCTAAGATAGAATCAATTACGTGTGAAGGAACCAGAACTAGAACTGATGCGACGGATCAAGGAAATAAGATCCACCAATGGATCATGAAAGCAATAGAGCCTCAACCGTTGTTTGACCCCAGAAAGGAAAAATAGATGTATACACAAGTAATGAAATAAGTAATAGGAGCACAATGGATAGCCTCGATTTTGACCATGCCACCTTTGTATGATAGGCCTCCATGTATGATATGCCACTAGTCTATGACCATTCAGAAAGGCAAGTTGACAAGGTACGCGCTTTGAATAGTTTTCTCAAAAATTGTTTAGATTTAATGAAATATGAGTTTGCTTTGAGTATGCTATGCATAATGATTGACCATTTCACCCAAGAGACATAGATACCTATTGCACATCGAGAAACTAACCAGGTGCACCATAAGAAAAGAATGAACAAGGAGTTTCGACTCAATGCGCAGATAAGAAGTTACGACATGGAAAATATCATTTTGGATCTAGGCTTCGATGTGAATGTCATCTTGAGGTAGATTTGGAATATGATGGGACAACTGAAGTTGATTTGGTCACCTATTCAGTTGATATTAGAAAATCAACATAATATCGTCCCAATTGGAAGGTTGACAGGGGTAAGTGTTAACATTGATGGAGTGCACAACGTGGTCGATCTCATAGTGATTGAGATAGTAGATGGAAGCACCCCTTACCCAACACTCCTTAGACCTGACTAGCCCTTTGAAAACCAGACTAAGATTGACCTGAAGAAGAGACACATGATATTTGAAGTAGAAGACTTGAAGTTTACTGCGTTGTTAGATCCTACTGAAGGAATAAGATATGTAGAACCAGTAAAATGAAAAGAGCTCGACAACGTGTATAACATGACTGCATGTATGAACTATTATGTGAATCCTATAGACGATGGATCATGGTGTACTTAGATGGAGAAGTATTAGTTCGTGCGTGTCATATTCAAAAGAATCTTTGGATAATTGACAACAGAGATTACATGAAGTGTCCACAAGGAAATGTTCTCGAATTACCCATTCATGGCCATGGATTGGAACTGAGGTATGTGATCCTCCAAGGTATGACAGACTAAATGATGTAGCTTCTTTTATAAGAGAATTTGAATTACAAATATTAGATCAACTGAGATTATTAGTGTTAGAATTCGTGCTAAAAGTGACCCTGACAAGATGGTGGGCCACATATGAGGATGGAATAAGAGATTGAAAATAGTGTAGAAGACTATTACAGGTTAGGTTTGGGACAAAGAATGAAGATACTATGAGGAAGTATACAGGATTGATTTGTCTGATGGAGCATGTTACACAGTGTATTGTGACATGGAATAAAGTACCCAGGCAAGAATGGACACACCTATTTGTACACACCTTGGATACAATCCTGAATAATTGGTACTTGAAACTGGAAGTGCGTAGAGAAACTGTGGATTGGAAAGAATTGAATCGAAATTTTAAGGTAACTTTTAGTTTTGAATATGATGCTCCTTTAATTGACTCAAATTTATAGGTAATGAAGAACAATATTTTTTCATCAGAAGAATCAATAGAACTAGTACTTGTATGTAACGTGCATAGATATTTCACGACAGTTGGAGAAGTTTTGCACTGTTATAATGTTGTTGAAGAAGACCAAGAGGAGGACGAAGATCCAACAAATGTGCAAATACCATAAACTAAAGGAGAGCACACAGTAGAAGGAACACAACTTGAATTGACCATATATTCAAATCCATTGAGAACACATAAAGTAAATATTGGTATAGAATATAAGCCCAAATTTGTGAACATAGGAGACTATTGGAATAAAGAGACTGTTGAGAAGATAATTGACTTACTACGTGAGTATGAGGACATGTTTCCTACTGATTTTTTAGAGATGAAAGGAATTGTTGGGGAGTTAGGAGAGATGAAAATTCCATTAAAGCTAGATGCTAATCCGATAAAGTAGAGACCATACAGACTAAACTTGATGTATAAGAAAAATGTGAAAGCAGAGATAGACAAGATGTTGGAAGCTAGAATTATTGAACCTATTGAAGAATCAAAGTGGATTAGTCCAATGGTGGTTCAGGATAATAAGACAAGAGGGATTAGAATTTGTGTAGATCTAAGGAAATTAAACGATTCTTACTTACATGATCCATTTCCTACACCATTTACAGATGAAGTGTTGGAGAAAGTAGGAGGGCATGAAGCATATTCATTCACAAATGGATTTTCACGGTATCATTTTATCAATATTTCACAAGAAGATATATATAAGACTACAATTGTGACAAAATGAGGATGTTACTAGTACACAGTGATGCCTTTTGCATTGAAGAATGCACCAACAATATTCTTTGGAGTGGTTGTAGAAGCATTTAAAGAGTTCATCCATAAGTTCCTAGAATTATACTTAGACGATTGGATGGTGTTTAGCATGTTGAAAGATCACATTGAGATTTTGCGCTTGATGTTGGATAGGTGTAGGAATTTTCATATATCTTTGAATTTAAAGAAGTGCATTTTCTATGCGTCATTTGGTATCTTATTGGGCCATGTAGTGGGTAAGAAAGTCTTGTTGGTGGATCCCATAAATATTGTTGTGATTGTTGATTTACCACCACCAACTTCGGTGTGGTAGTTGCAAGAAACGTTGGGACATACATGGTACTGCAGAAAGTTCATTAAAGAATACGAGAAAGCATGAAGTGGCTCGAGATGAGCCATAGGTGAGTGTTGGGGGCTTGTTGGAGAAGGACATTTTGGGTATGTTTTGGGAATCACGCAAGAGAAAACCACGTGACAAGTCAGCAAAGGAGAAGAAAGCATGGAAGATAGTTAGTGCATGTTTAGGAGCCAACGCATGGAAGGAAGAAGTTAGTTAGTAGTAGTTAGACCGTTTGGTCCATTTTGTAATGGGGTAATCCCTAATATCAATGTATAAATATGTATGGGTTTTGGGTAGAAGGGAGCGATCAAGAGAGTAGTGTTTAGAGAAACAAAAGTGAGTGAAATCATAGAGTGAGAGTATGACTAAATGTTATGAGTAGAGTTCGGGAGTATGATTCGAGAATGAGCTAAGTCTGCACTGTATGCATGAACGATTATGCCATTTTGGGATAGAACTAGTATATCTTATATGAGTGCAGTGTGCACCTATTATGAGGAATGAATATACATTAATAATATAAGAAGCCAATCGTTGTTTACATAGCCCAATTTGGGGTGAACCACGTTAAATCTATGTGTCATGATGTATGTTGTGATGGTTTCTTTTATGTTCTGTTTATGGCACACATGTAATGCATAGATGGATATTATGAATATGTTCTATGATGGTTCTGCGAACATATTAAATGATTAAGTAAGATTAATCTTTCATGTGTTATGTTATTATGATTTCATGAACATGATATATTGCATGTTGATTGAATTTTAAGTAAGAATGAAAGTTAGAACAGTCCCCATTCCCTTCATGACTGCGGAAGCCTGGTTCCTACAATCCCCATAGGTACCTTGGGTGAAACTTCACTTTCTTGTGGGTGATACTAAAAGGGTCAGTACATTGTGATTTGTTGGTGAATTAATGTTGAACCCCGAGTCTACCCACCACATTCCTACACTAATCATGAAAAATAAAAATCGATTATAAAATATATCCACTAAAAGTATGTGACTTGCATTAGAATCCCAATCTTGTTGCAAGAAATATGGTAAATTTTAGATCATACAAGCTTGGAAGAAGCAAACTAATTCCTAAAATGTATATCTATAAAACCCTAGGTTGTTTTAAAAACAAAACTTAAAAGGGGAAAATTCAATGAGATGGAAAGAAAAGAAAGGTAATCCTAGTGCTACCATTGGGCCATGGAGTCTAGACTACTCCTTGAATAGTTGTCCTCTTTACATTTAATGTTGAATTCCCCAAACATCTCTGAAGAATTCTTAGTGAGAATCAATCTTTAGAAATATGAAACTTTCAAGAGTCACAATGATGATAAACTAAAAAAGATTCAACCTAAGTATTGCAAATTTTAGATTTCAAACATAAATCCGAGGGTAAGGAGTTAAAACCCTAAGATATTTAATTCAAATACATAAGAACTAGATTATAAATTCACAAAGAAATGAAATAGATAATGGATCATACCTCACTTGCATTGGTTTCTTTGCAATAGCACCTTCCTCAATAACTCTTGAATTATCAAACCCTTCTTTGATTATATTAGTACACTTACTCAAGAAAATAGAGAAGATTACACACCAAATAATGAACAAACTAGTCTTCCAATTGATTTCCAACCATGATAAATGAGGGAGGCACCCTCCTTATATAGATAAGGCACCTCCTTGTTAAAAAACACATGGTATTCTCACATACGAAAACCAACTTAAGTAACCACTAAACAACCAAATCAAAGACCAATACAAAGATGGTTTTACATGATTAAAATCCTTGAAGAGGGAAATAGTCCACAGCCCAAGCCAACATGGCCACCTCTTGACTTGCATTAACCATTGCTTGGTACTCTGCTTCGGTGGAAGAAAGAGAAACATCCTATTGTTTCTTACAATCCCAAGTGATAGATACATAACCAAGGATGAAAATATAACCTGTAGTAGACTTTTGATCATCAGGTTCGCTGGCCCAATCTAAATCAGTGAAACCAACCAACAAAGGAGTCCCCCCTAAACTATAATATATCCAAAATTGAAATGTACCTTGGAGATACCGAACTATCCTTTTAACTTCTTTCTAATGGATTTTATGGGGTGTTTTCATATATCGGGAGACAAGACCAACCATAAAGGAAATATTGAGATGGGTATGAGTCAAATATAAGAGGCTACCAACTAACTAACAATACAAAGTGGCATCAACTTTGGGAGTAGTATAGGTGGAAACAAGTTTGACTCTAGTGGGAAGTAGAGGGTGTTGGTTCGTAATATTCTATGTGAAAGTGGTGAAGAAGGTCACAAGTATACTTATACTGGGAAAGGGAAATGACTTAGTTTGGAAAACCTGGAGGCCAAGGAAACAATGCAAATGGCCTAAGTCTGTCATTTCAAATTTCTTTTTAAAGATGAATTTCACATGGGTTAAAAGTTTAGGGTCACTACCAGTGAGGATAAGTTGATCAACATAAAGAACAATTATTATGAGATGGCTTCCTACTTTCTTGGTATAGACATTAGGGTAAGAATGACATCTAGAAAAGGTGATGTCAAGAAGAAAGTTGTCCATTTTGACATACCAAGCTTGAGGATCTTGTTTAAGACCATAAAGATATTTCTTAAAGAGACAAACAAGATTGGATTCATTTTGGACATATCCAGAAGGTTGTTCCATGCAGATTTCTTCTTGTAAATACCCATGCAAGAAAACATATTTAACATCCATCTGATGGACCTCCCATTTATGTGAGGTAGCAAGGGATAGAATGAGAAAGATGGAATTCATTTTGGATATGGGGAATTTTTTTTCATTGTATTCAATTCCTTCAAATTGAGAGAATCCTTTGGAAACTAATTCGGCCTTATGTTTTTCAACACTTCCATCTAATGCATTCTTAGTTCTATACACCCATTTACATCTAAGAAGTTTTCTTCCTTTCATAAGAGGTACAATATCCCAATTATCTTTCTCCATTAAGGAATGATATTCTTCATTCATTGTTGTGTCCCAATCTAGGTGGACAGAAGCTTATGCAAATGTGTCTTGATCATGACTCCTAGATAGTTGAACAAAAAGAGAAGAGGATCACTAGAACTGTGAACGTGTTTGACATTGATATGAAGGATCACTGACAAGATCACCAACTAATTCTCATGTTGAATGGTCCCATTTGGGAAGTGGTGGTGTTGGTGTAGGTTCATATTCAATGGAATCTTTTGGATATGTAACCACCCAAACTAGCATCCCTTGGGAGATGGTATGGGGATAGCACGAAACAGGAAATGCACCACTGTCACCTTAGCTCAATATCCCATTCACTTTAGTCCATATCCTGAATACCAAGGGGGTGTCCCAATCCTTCCAATTAAACAACTCAATATACATTATATAGACCAGTGCCTAAGTAGCCAAATACCTTAAGAATATTTAACCAAGTGTTAGGGAAACCGAGATACAATATAAAGAGCATTAGGAGGTAATTATAAGGGTTCTTAGATCTAAAATAATATGCTACAACATAAAATAAAAACCGATACTATGATTTCACCCCTTAGATGAAGAAACAAGTATCTTTTACCATACAAGAGAGATATTTTTTCATAAACCCATAACCAATGATATACATGAGTTATACCTTGATTGTATGTTGTAAAATGAACTATATTTCTACTGTGAAAATATTCCAAAATCTGATTTATGATTACAAAAACGTAGAAATTGTAGATTTGGGGCGAGGAAAAGTGCCCCAAGAGTGACTAAAATCACTTAGAATAATGAATCTTGTAACACCCTAGTATAATCCTTGGTTTAATTAATTCTTAATGTAGATATAATATGTGGCTATGGCCAAGCGATGTAATATGTGAATTGTATTTCTGAATGTTACTAATAAAATGTGATGCCAGCTATAAATGGGACATGGATAGAGATGGGGGATGAATTAATCCACAAGAAAAGGAAGGATCTAGGAGAATTTCTTAGAGGGGTCCAAGGGGGAATTACCCATGTATATTAATTCAACCCATTTTCATAAAATTGATATCCGTATATGAACCTTCTAATTTTTGATCGAGTGTTCCCAAAGACAATCATTGAATACATGTAAGAGGGTGGGTGTGAGTGGTCACATCCCATAGTTATTGGGAGCATAGGGGTTTGATTACAATCAAATTGGGAAGTTTGTGAGTCAATCAAGAAAGACAAAGGAGAGGAAATCTGTATGGGTAGCTACAATTGTTTTAGACAATCATTTTTTGTGCCTGAGTAGAAAGTAGAGATGAAGAAAGAGAGATTGGAGCTGGAACATCAATGGAGGGAGAATTCTAGAGAAAGATGGAGCATATTTGGAGCTGAAGACTGAAGATCTAGGTTTTCAGGATGAGTGAACTCATGTGTGAATTTCACTGTAACAACACGTGTTTGTTGTTGTTTTTGTTGGTAGTTTTCCTAGCACTAAGGTCCCTTGAGTTCGAAGCTGAGATAATCCTGGTTAACTATGCCAGAGAGACCTTGATAAATGAAAGGGATGGTTGAGGGACTGATATCAGTGAAGGGGTACATTCCTTGGTTTGGGAAGGTCAAGAGGAAGAGAGTTGGTGGAAAATTAGGATAGTTGTAGGAGAATACCAGTGAGTTGTGAGTTTTATGAGTTGTGAGTGGATAGTGAGAGACCACCCTCTTTTGTGGATTACTAGCCTCAGCTCGGGGGTGAATTGTTGTTGATATTTGGAACAAAAAGTCTATGGTTGGGTGGAATATCCATCTCAAGCAGCTCGTTTCTCAATTTTTTATAAAAGATAAGTGTTTTATCTTGCTTCCGTTGTATTATGAGTTTATTTGATGTGCATGAATTATGTGTATTTGAGAATGATTTATATGTTTTTGTAATCAAGTTATTAGTTTCATTTCATGTATGTTTTAAATGGTTGAGTATTCATGTAATTAATTGTAATAGACACTAGCTAAATCTGATTTTAATTCGTAGTTGAAAGCTACAAGAAATTAATTAGATAACATAAATTTCGTTTTTATGAGTATTCCACACTGTAATGTTCCTCAAATGGGATGGGGAATGTTAGATTATGGTATCAGAGAGTCTGGTTCAAATACCGGGCTTGTATGGGATCGATCCAGTTTGACAAATTTTTGTTGCATATTTTGTTTGTGACTAATATGGGGAAAAATATAGTGAAATCCCCAAATTTGTGAGCAAAATTTGATTTTAAATGACTCATGAATTTCTAAGAGAGGTTCAATGGAGTAGATATGCATATTTGCATAGTTAAATTCAACCTAGAAGGTTGAAATTTGAGTTTAAATGACTCATGAATTTCTAAGAGAGGTTCAATGGGTTTGCATATTTGCATAGTTAAATTCGACCTAGAAGGTTGAAATTTGAGTTTTAATGGTCATTGTAGTGTTTTGTAGAATTCATTGAATCGACGACCAATATCATGTTTGATCGCGAGATAAACGATCAAGATCCACTTTAATAAATTTAAAAATTCATAAGGTTGCGACTGTTTGAAAGGTTGAGTAAATCAATGACTGAGATTCCTTTTCGGCGGTTGGAAAATTGAGCAGATAGACGACCAAGATTCATTTTTGGTCGTTTTGAAGTTGAAACAGATCGACGATCGATCTTTATTTTTGGTTGTTTTGAAAAGGGATCAAATCAATGGTCTGGATTCATTTTCAACCATTGGGAGATTGGGCCAATCAATATCTAGGATTCAATTTATAGGTTTTTGATGTGGATATTGACGGTCCAAACTCGTCGAGAATTTAGTCGAATCTGTCTAAGTGTTGAAGTTCACCAACAAAATTTGTCCATAGCTGATGGTCGGATTGAAAATTTTGGCATAGTGTTAAATTTATCCAAAAGAAATTACCGAGGATCGATGGTTGATGGTTGGGTCGGTCGATGAGAAAAGTATATTGGTTTCCAATGGAAAACGTCGATGGTCGATGACCTGATGGTCGAGCTTCGGTTGAATTAGCTAGTTGTTTGGGTCATCCAAGAGAAACGGTCGATGGTCGATGAAGGAAAGATGGTGATGATGTGTTATGCCACATCAACATCCATGTGACATGACATGTAAAAATCCATGTGTCATGCCCTATCATCCAAGTTGACACCTTAGGATGATGTGTCATGCCACGCCAGCCCATAAGTGACCAATGGTAGATGGTCAGGTCGACCAAATTAGAGAGGTGTTACAAGTGGTTGCCAAGAGAAATGGTTGAAGGCCAATTGGTCGATGGTCAAGCATCGATTGAATTGGTGAGGAGTTCATTTTCAAATGAAAATAGATGATGGTTGACAACTGATGGTTGGTTCTACTAGTTTTGTGTTGTGTTGCGAATCAATTGTCAAGGGATTGGGCCGATAGCCGACGGTCGGGTCAATAGGTTTGAAAAAGTGTTGTGAACGCCCAAAGGATAATGTCAATCATCGATGGCTGATATATTTATATCAACAACTCATTTTTCACCTGATTTGAGATCGATGGCTCAAATTTAAGGGTTGTTAACACAGTAAAACAATCACTTTTATGCAAAATTTGGTGGTTTTTTAAGGTTATTAACTTGCAGGGTGATTTTGAGGCCCTGAACGATGTTTTTATCCAATATAAACACACAAGAACAAATTGTACCAAGGTACACTATCTCGACAACTCAAATAAAATAACTTAGAGAGAGAGTTATAGAATGAGTTATTCCAGGCACAAAACAAATCTCGTATGAGAAAGTTATAACCAAAACAGTAAGGGTAAAATTCCAGTGCTAGATTACTTCCAGAAGGCATAACTCCTTTCTTAAAGGTCTGTTTGGGGGACAAGAGAAGTCTCTAGAAATATTATGAACCATAGAAGACAACCATTGAGTCAAATTTAGGATTTGGGTATGTTAAAATGTGCAGGAAGAAAAAGAAGAAACATGTAGCATACATGGGTAAATTGAGTAAAACAATTAAAAATTCTCTGGACCATAACTTTTAGCTCAGAGCTCGGATTTGAGAAAATGAATAGTCACTCGAAAGGTATTAAGGATTAGAAGACATTTGTCCACCTATAATTTTGAATTGGGTGATAAAATTTCTCATAAAGAAACAATGATATTTTTGTAGTAGTAAATAAGTGGAAAATTGCAGCATGTAAATGTTGTAACTTTTTGCTCAGAACTAAGATTGAGGCATGAGTAAAACCATTGGAAAGTTGTTTTAGAGAGGAAGGAATCATATTTTGATTTTGTGCATTATGTCCTTCATAAGTTGGGATAAAGAGTAACATTTATTCTAATTGATGAAATGTTTTATGCTATGCATGTTCTAACATAAATTATTACATGCACATTTCTCGCAGAATTAGAGGTGCAGGAAAGAAAATTTGGTGCTTATATGAGGACTAAAGTCATGGAATATGCCCAGGGATATTATATCCATGGGGAGGATATTAGAGGTCTTCATGTTAGCATGGGTAATGTTGATACAAAGTCTAATGGGAGAAGAGACACGCATGAACTTGTAACTATGAGAAGCCTGCATAGAGAAGTGCAAAGATATAGGGACGATAATGAAAGGATCATGAAGGCTCAAGAAGAGATACTTCAGATCTTGAATATGTTGTAGGACCAGATCTTGTCACTTAGAGGGGGGGGGGTGAATCAATGACAGAATAATTTTATCAATTTTTCTTTTGTTAATGCAATCAATATTTTAACACAATATTTATCGTGGAACCCAACTGGGAAAACACTTTATGTCTCTAATTATGACATCTGAAGCATTCTAGGTTCCCTTCTTGTAGAGGTGAAAAGGAGTTATAATTTCTTCTTTTAACTTGATTTACTGTTTTGTTATCTTTAAGATTATAGTTCTTAACCCTCAAGTTTTTCCTTCCATATGCTCTACAATTCATAGCTTTGTGTATGAAATTAGAGCATGCAAAGAAATAACCAAAGAAAATGAGAGGATACATGTTTTGATAAACCTTCTTTGGTGTTGTCTTATATTCCTTCTTGATGGGTGGAAGTAGTCCTCTGGAGTTTTGATCATTACTTGTCTTTTCTTCATCTTTCTTCTTGAATGTACTGAGGAGAGAAACTGCATAAGATTTTGAGTTAACTTGATTTTCTTCTTGAGAATAACCTAATCCATTTTTGTTACTTGAATCCCTTTGTGTGGTAATAATCTTATCTAATATTTTAGAGTTATTTTCATATATTTTTTGAATAAATTTCGTATCAAGTTCTTTTCTTAGGTGAACTAATTCTTCCTCCATTATTTCACAGGTTATTTGTTTATCTTTAAGAGACTTTTCCAGACTTTCTTCCATCCTATTTGCTTCTAGAATTTGGTTTTTCAGGTTTCTCATGAGTTTCTCCATCTATTTTTCTTTCTATTCATGTTTTTCCTTTTGTTCAACTACCAAAATTTCCAGCTGTCTATATCTGGTTTTGTATCTTCTTAATTCATCCAAGGCACTGAGAAGTTCTTCTTCCATATGTTGGCCCTTGACCAAGTTTTAAGGAACACTTGGTCATATTTGACCGTTTTTGGACTTTGATAGCTTGTCAAAGATGGAGCGCAATGCGAAGGAGAGATCGTGGAAGCTAGACCCCTTTCTTGGGTTCTTTTTGGGTTTTGGGGGATAATGTAATGGGTATGGGATGTCGGCCCATGGGTTTACCCATGTTTAGGCCTATTTTGTAAAGTATAAATAAATAGCTAGGCAATGTAAGAAGAGGAGAAGATAAGCTAAGTGATAGTAAAGGATTTGTGTATATTGTGTGACCGACTTGTAGAGATGAGTGCAAGTGTTGTGAGTGCTGAGTGCATGGATTGTAACAAGGATTTGTGATAGATCTACTTGGGGAAGGAGGATCTGGCGAGGTGCGTGCATATCTCTTGTCCTATGCGGAGTACAAGTTTGAGCTTTGTGTTGTAACCCGATTGACCAAAGTTAATAAAGAAGAAGAAGACTTTGTGGATGTAGCCCTAGGGTGGGGGTGAACCACGGTAACTCTGTGTGTTGTGCTTGGTTCTTAGACCTAATGTGTTGTGCTTTGATATGATTATGCTATGTTCTTTTATATGATATAATTAGATAGATCCACTTTGCTTTGTGCTTCTTATATGTATGGGTGTAGATCTTACATATATGAAAGTGCTGAGTGCTAAACCTATTTTGTTGTTGCTAAGTGATAACTTAACCTAGATCTAAATGAATGTTGCGGTGCTATGTTCCATCTGCGGAGTTCCATGAGGGTTAAATACTGATGAATGATCTATGCTAAAGTGCTTGCTAAGAGTTAGAATCACAGATCTGTGTCCCAGGTAAGGTTGCAGACACCTGAGTCTTGCAACCACCCCTGCCTCTACCTCGGGTGAGACTTCATGTGCTTCAGAGGTGTTTCCGAAAGGGCCGATAGTTAGGGTTTTGTTGGTGCATTGTTGAAGCATTGAACCCTGGGTCTTCCCCTGTGCCAAAAAATGGTTCCATTGCCAGGACTTGAAACTGTGATTGCTGGGAACTGAGGAAGAAGAAACATTGTGCAAAAGAAATCTCTATGCATATATTTGTTTCCCTAGTGCACAACTTTTTACTTGACCTGTGAAGACTTGTGCCAGGAATAAGGTTAGATCCGAAGAAAGGAAGATCATATCCAAAGAAAAGAAGTGAGATATGAACGCTCTGTGCTCTAAGAAAAGTAAAAGTGGAAATTTTTGAAAGAAAGAGGTTGGATCTACAAAAAAGAGGTAAGATTTGTAAGATCCGTGCTCTAATAAAGGTAAGAATAGTCAAAATTTCTTAGATCTGTAAGCTTTGTGCTCTGTAGGAGTAAGATAAGTGATTTTTTTTTTGTTTCTAGAGCATGGATCTAGGTATGTTTCATAGATTTTTTCCTAGCTTAAAAACTAGGGCAACAATAGATGAAAGAAAGTTTGATATGAATAGATCTGATAAGTATAATGATAGATATGTTATACCTATGCATAGAAAGAAGTTTGGACTAACAAATGGATGCAGGATCCTAGAAAGAATTTTCTGCAGGTTATCTATCACGATTCTAGTGCACAGTACATAAGAGGCCGGGGATCATTTAAAAGAAAGAGAGGATTAATCCTATGTTACAGTTACAGAAAACTAGACCATATAGCCAAGGAATTCCCTGGTAGAAGACCTAGTTGTCTCCGTTGCAAGCTAGGGATCATGAGGTATTGGATTTCCCTAGAATGATCGCTAAGCTTGAAAGGATAAATCTGAATCAAGAAGACCATAAGGCAATCCATAAAAGGCAGAAACCCAGTAAGAATTAGAGAAAGTATTAATACAAATGAAAGAAACCATGAAGGAACATAAATATGTCCAATTACCAGAGATATTCAAAGAAAAGGAGCAAGTCGAAGCAAGAATAGGGGACTTCGACATTGACTGTATTCTTGATGAAGAAACACAAGTGAACATTATGCCAGAAATAAATTGGGAAGATATAGGGAAGTCTGCCATGATTCCTTCGTTGGGAGGAATAGGACTATTCAGAGGAAAATTGATGATGTTATGTGGAAATCGTTCTCAGATACCTATGACAGTCAATGGGACTTCGACAAAAGAAGATTTTGATATTATCAAATTCATTGAGGACAATGCCTCATTTACTATGCTACTCGGAAAACCTTGGATTGAAAGAGATCAAGCCAGAAAGAAGGAAGAAGAAGAGGTTTTAGAACAACAGAGACAAGAGTTAAAAGTTTTCATGACTAAAAGGATCGCACAGTTGATAGAAGAACAGGAGAACTGCTCGAATCCATCTGACACTAGAAGCCTAGATGTTGAGGCCAAAGCTACACAAAAGGATGAAATTTCTACCCCAGAAAAAGAAGAAGTGATATACCTAAATCCTAAGAGAGAATCTCACCAGCATAAAGTGACTATGTCCGAGGAAAATAAGAATCAAAATGGGAAGAGAATCACCGATATGAAGCTCACTGGAAAGAAGGCTAGAAATCTAAGTAAGAAGAAGGCTAAGATTGAAAAATTACAAAAGATCCCAGAGGGTACCTCGCAACAAGACACTTTGCAGAATTGGAGCTTCACCGGGATATCAGAACAACGACATATGCCACTTCGCTGAGGCAAAGTAATATAGCCGTTGGAATCCAATATAACCATTCGACTGCCACTCTGAATGATTCAGAAAGAATTTATGGCTCGCCAATAGACCATTCGACCACGCCATAATGGACAGAACATTAGTTAATGCAACCTCATACCCATTGCAAGCAGACTTTTGCTAAGTTTCCCTACTCAGTCCATCGCACCATGCACCGAGAATAATTTTTTCTAAGTGAGAATTTGAGCCCAAAACCTGAGATTAATTCACCCTATTATCATTGCCTTGTTCCCATATCGTTCACTGTAGTCTCTGAATTCATTTTACACCCGAGCTAGTTGACCCAAGCTTGTATGTCGAACGAGCTCAACGATGCTGAGAAAGTAGTTGAAGAAGTTTTGATTGACTTAATGATTGAGAGAGTCATGTCAGAGTGAGTATTATCTATAGGAGTCCAAGCATCGTCAATGAGAGGACCCTAGGCCTCCCCTTCCATTGCTCACACCGGTCCTTCCCGGCCAACCGATGAGAAAAGGACCAAGCACAGGGATGACATCGCAAATGCCAAGCTTATCCCACACATTCTACCTACTTACTTACCACCTCTAAGTGGTTCCATCAACTGTGAAAGTGTACCTCACGACTTTGAGTACACTTTGATCACTGTGTACCTTCTGAAAGGGGTGCGTGTAGTTTGTGCTGACCAAGATAAGCTCGCAGCACTGAAATTTAGTGATTTTAACCTTGGAGATCATAAGGTTTACATCATGTTAGCCCCGCATAAGTACTTAACCAGGACCAAAGGAAAGAATTCTAAGATTATACGGCAGTCATGGACCTAGAACCTCGCGCAGTCCACACTGCTTAATGTAATGAAGATCCCACACTTTGACAGACACCAGGAAGTCAATGCATGCGTCAAGTTGTTGTTGTCCTGCTACCATGGATGATACTTATGGTTGGACCACTGCATCACTGTGGATCTAACCTTGATCAATCGGATCACAGGCCTTAGTATGCAAGGACCTGACCCACAGGATTTTTACCCTGGAAATACCTCAGACCGAGCACTAGCATAGAGGATAAAAGAAACTTATGGTGATGTCGAGAAAGGCACGCGAGGCTACAAGGTAGCCTCTATCTAGAGTTGTGTAGTTCGCCTTGCCTGTTAGATGATCGCGGGCAAGCTAGTTCGCAAGAACAGACCAACACAAGTGACTGGATTCGTAGTCGACCTCACAAGGAAGTGCACCGGGGGACTGCAGATGAACTGGGCATAGTATCTTGTAAACCAGCTAGAGCTTGATTGCAGAGAAGTGCAAGACCAAGGGTACGAGTTCCACTTTAGTTGGTTTCTCATACTAATTTATTTAATCGCTTGGGAGCTACCATAAGGTGCCACTTTTCCAGAGATCGAACCCTTCGAACCACTGGTCACAAATTTCTGTACGCTGTGGTACTCCAGAGACATGAACAAGCAGTGGAAATCCAATGCCATCTTCCATGATTATTGCAACCAATTGAAGAATGAAATCCATTCTACACGGTGCCTCACCCCAAACACACTTCATAGGTTTATACCTTTGATAAAATTCAACGTGGACTGCCACTTCACCTATATCACTGCATGCACTGATGAGCACAAACAATAGCTCCAGATGTACTACAAGTTGACAGAAGAAGACTTGGAGCATATTACCAAGGAATGGTCAGCGGACCTCCTTGTTGTAGAGGGCACCACAGAAATGTCTGACGTGGAAATCCCTGAAGCTATGCTAGATACACCTGGACCAAGAAAGACTAAGAAGGATGCTAAAGTTCAAGATATCCATAGCACATCCACGAAGACTACTTAGATCTCACCTGCTCAGGGGGGTGATGGTGAAGAACTAGGTGGCATAGAGGTTGAGAAAAACAAAGGCGAGGTTACTCCGCCTAGAGAGGAGGAGGATCCCACTAAGAAAATGATGATTACCCCACCAAATCCCTCATCCCTAAATAAATCTAAGGCCACCCAGACTATGTTTAAGACTACCCTCACACTGTACGATGTCGACTTCTTAATCACTATGTTGAATGATGCTTCACTAGAGACCACAGAAAAGAAAGAAGTGAAGCAAGAGGAGGTATTCAACCGAATCAAGGGTGAACTTCAATAAGTGTAGCAGGCACTCCAGTCCAGCCGAGCAGTTTCTACAACACCCTTGACAATTGAAACAACAGGAACAGGTGATGAGCCCACCCAATTACACCAGCATGCCAAGAAAGTCGAAGCTCACATTCGACAAGCTCAAAAAGACATAGTGCAAGCCACCTAGGCTTTGACACAAGTATAGAGCGCACTTGTAGAACAATAGATTAAGGCAGAACAGGAAAAATTTCCCTACAAGTGAAGTGGGATGAGGAAAAATCACAGTTACAGCAGAGCAAGGACCAGTTGCTAGCAAAGCAACTTGAAGTACAAGAAAGGGTTCACAAAGCACTTCGCTTTGTGACGGCCATAGAAGTAAAGATTGAAGAATGCATCCCACAGTAGGTGGCACAACTTGAAGAAGTAATCCAACAACTTCAGTAGCGCGTCGCATATTTGGAACTTCGTACCATTCCTGAGACTCCTCAAGAAATAAGGGATCTAAGGGAGGCAACTTCCCGTAGTGCAGTTCGCTGATTAAAAACCTTTTCCTTGGAATGAAAGAAGTTGAGCGCTAGAAGCGCCCAGACTTATGAGAACCTCACAGAGAATCCAGAGTTGCAGGAATTGGAGGCACAACTCCAAGAAGCAAAGCAGCACGCAGATATGCTACAAGTGAAGCTAAAGGCTTTGACCCAGTCGAAAGAATGAAGATGTTTGCAGAATAATGTATCACCCAACAATAGGTACACATGATGCAAAGTAAAGTGATGGAAGCCTCCCAATGACTTCAACCAATCCAAGAAAATGCTTGCCAACTTTTCACTGAAGTTGAAATCCAGGGAACCGAGCTTGAACAGGTTTTCATCACCGTAGAACAATGCCTGGAAGGGCCAATAAATGACGTAGTGATCCAGGAGTTCATTGAGCAAGAGGATGTCACATTGCAGTAGGTTGAAGTAGTTCAAGCCAAGCTCGAGGCATTCGAGGTGGAA
This sequence comes from Picea engelmannii, assembly GCA_009831015.1. NCBI lineage: Eukaryota > Viridiplantae > Streptophyta > Pinopsida > Pinales > Pinaceae > Picea > Picea engelmannii. The sequence continues at coordinate 114,588 of ML784644.1, read as the reverse complement.
TTGATCAGACCAGAGTGACTCAGGACGAGTCACAGGTGAGTGTTGGGGGTCTGTTGGCCCTTGACCAAGTTTTGAGCAACACTTGGTCATATTTGACCATTTTTGGACTTCGACGACTTGTCAAAGATGGAGAGCAACACGAAGCGGAGATCATGGAAGCTAGACCCCTTTCTTGGGTCCTTTTTGGGTTTTTGGGGATAATGTAATGGGTATGGGATGTCGGCCCATGGGTTTACCCATGCTTAGGCCTATTTTGTAAAGTATAAATAAGTATCTAGGCAATGTAAGAAGAGGAGAAGATAAACTAAGTGCTAGTAAAGGCTTTGTGTATATTGTGTGACCTACTTGCAGAGATGAGTGCAAGTGTTGTAAGTGTTGAGTGCACAGATTGTAACAAGGCTCTGTGCTAGATCTACTCAGGGAAGGAGGATCTGGCGAGGTGCGTGCAGATCTCATGTCCTATGTGGAGTACAAGTTTGAGCTTTGTGTTGTAACCCGATTGACCAAAGCTAATAAAGAAGAAGAAGACTTTGTGGATGTATCCCCAGGGTGGGGGTGAACCATGGTATCTCTATGTGTTGTGCTCGGTGCTTCGACCTAATTTGTTGGTCTCTTTCCATGTGTTGTGCTTTGATATGATTATGCTATGTGCTTTGCTATGATATACTTAGATAGATCCACTTTGCTTTGTGCTTCTTAGATGTATGGGTGTAGATATGACATATATGAAAGTGATGAGTGCTAAACCTATTTTGTTGTTACTAAGTTCTAACTTAACCTATATCTAAGTGAATGGTGCGATGCTCTGTGCCATCTGTGGAGTGCCATGAGGGTTAAATACTGATGAATGATCTATGATAAAGTGCTTGCTAAGAGTTAGAATCACATATCTGTTTCCCAGGTAAGGTTGTAGACACCTAAGTCTTGCAACCACCCCTGCCTCTACCTCGGGTGAGACTTCATCTTCTTCGCAGGTGTTGCCGAAAGGGCCAGTAGTTAGGGTTTTGTTGGTGCATTGTTGAAGTGTTGAACCCTGGGTCTGCCCCTATGCCAACACCATATTAACCTCTGCTTCATCTTCTGACTCCTCCTCATGCTCAATTTCTTCTATCTCATTAGGCTCTTCAATACCTATAAAAAGGACTTCATCATCATCACTGTCACTAGACTCTGATGAACTGTTGTTTTCTTCTTTTGAGTAAAAAATATTTTTCCCTTTGTAATTTTTTTTCTTGTAGTTGGGTTTTTCCTTCTTCTTGTATTGTTTATTTTTTTCTTCTTCATGTTTAGGGTCCTCCTTGTGATAGGGACACTTGGTTGAAAGTGGCCAACCTTGCCACAATTGAAACATTTGAAAGGCATCTTGCCTTTGTACCTCCCTGATCCTTTATGAAGTTTTTTAATAAAATTGGCTTCTTCTACATCAGATTCTTCATGATGGTTGGATTAAGGTTTTTGCTTCTGATTTTTCATTTTCTTGAGCACCTTGAAGGATTCCTATCCTTGTGGGAGGTTCTCATGACCTAATCTTAACTCATATGCTATGTGGATTACATACAATTAATCCATGGTGAGTTTATCTCGATTATCTCGATCTTCAAGAGTGGACACTTTAGGATTGTATAGCATAGGTAGTGTTCTTAGTATTTTTTAAACTAGCTCATTGTGTGACACTTCTACTCCAAAACCTTTGATTGCATTAAAAATATTATCAACTCTTTCGAAGTACTCTGAGATATTGTCTTCATCCTTCATTTTTAGACCTTCATATTGCACTTTGATGGCCTTCTTTACCTTGGAATCTCGTACATATATAGTTTCCAATTTATCCTAGAGTTGTTTTGCATTTTGATAGTTTAGTACTTTAGCAAGGATATTCTTACTCAGTCCATCTTGTAGTGTGTTTAAAGCCTTTGCATGTTCCCAAAATTTCTTCTTGTATTCTACTTCTGTGGGAGTGACTTTTGGAACATCATATCCTTTTCAACTAATGTCCATACTTCCAGTCCAATGGACATCCAATATCTTTTCATTCTAACTCTCCAGAAAACATAGTATTCACCATCAAATAGGGGGATTTTTGATGACATCTTCAACTGTTGATACATTCCGATGTATATTTATCTTCAAGTGATTTAAACCCTTAGTGAAGAAACCATCTCTGATACCAATTGTAGGACTAGATCTTGTCACTAAGAGGGGGTGTGAATCAGTGACAGAATAGTTTTATCAATTTTTATTTTTTTAATGCAATCAATATTTTGAAACAATATTTATCGTGGAACCCAACTAGAAAAACCACAAAAACTTTTTTATTAACTGCAAAATTTTTTTTTACAAGTTACATAGAAGGAATATGTTCTTCCTCTTAGATCAACACCCATTGATTAGGACTTCGTTGAGAACCCATATTAACTGCCCAACCAATCAAAACGTGTCATGGAGTGACACATGGCCCCCATCTTGACCCTTGTCAAATGTTGTCCATTGGACTAGACCCATTGGATGAGAGGCTACGTGGCAGGAGATCCTATAGTCTGAAGACTTGGTACTATGGAGGAACTTAGCCAAGATTCTTCAAGGTGTGGAAACTCCTGAAGTCACGAATGGTGAAGTGAATATCAACAATTGATAGATATTGGAAACATGGCGCTATATTCGAGAGTCCGGTGACTTGGATCTTCAGGGGATTCACAATGTGAGGAGTTGGTAAGCTCCAAAGCCCAGAGTTGCGAAGTAATGAGAGATGTGGATCTATGGATCTACATGGATAGATATCGACCATGAGATTTGAAAATAGTTAGAAGGTCGTATGTCTGAGGTTGACATGTCTCACTGACGTCATCTAGGGTGACGTGGACCCACAACTAAGGTTCCATGTGTCACCGGGATATGGACGATTCAAAGACCCCTTATGCCTATTAGAGCATGACACATATCATCCCCTAAAGAGGACACATGTCACCCATGGCCCTCACCGCGTGTTATCCTTTGGTTCGTGCCCACCTAGCCAACGTGGTTGGTGATGCAACCGGGAGTCCTGGAGTTCAGGACTTCAAGAGTTCGAGAGATTTGGAGTGTAGTATGGTAAAGGGATGTTCAACATCAATCATCGAATGTCGAACGTTCAACCCCAATGTCTAACTTCGATTGTCGAATGGCCAAGGCCACGTGGAGAGATTTTGGGACTTCAGGGAGTATGCGTGCAGTTAGAAAAGTGGTGTTAAGCGCCGAACGCTGAAGACCCCAACTAATAACTCCCAAATTACTTATGGAGGAAACAACTTGCAAGCCAAAGATCAGATTTTGGTGTGGTGGCAATCGTTAGAAAGCTCGTGGAGAGCAGTAGCAAATGGGGATCACATAATTAGGATTTGAGATAGTTAGGAAAAACGAAATTATGATGTCCCACTCCTTAAAAGAGTATTTAGGGGTTGGGTGTGTTATAATAGAGATGATGGTTAGAGTCCCCATGTTCAACATTCATATTGCAGGGAGTCTCCAAGAAGGATGGCTCAAAAAAATACCTTCTCTTATGCAGAGTAATCTTCCTTGTCGTCTGTGGATTCATCATCTTCCTGAACTCTGACTTCTTCCTTTTTTCCCATGGATTCATTATGATATTTCACTACAATTCTTGAGGGTACAATTCGATATTTTGGTTTCAAGTTATAAAATCCAAAGACAGTCATATTTGGAAGTGAATCACTCGATAATTCATGGCGGCATGAGGATCTTTCTGTTCAAGATGAGGAAATACTAGATAAATAAAGAAATGAGGTTGTTGTTTAGGTGAGACCATCATTTGGCACATGAACAGAGGTATTTGTTGGAATTCATGTAGGATATTGTTGTCCCTCGTTAGGACCCGATGTGTAGAGATGGAATTCAAAAGTCAATTCTGCTTTCATATATGAAAAAGGTACCAAAAGTTTAAATATTTTTGTGAGTCATGTTCCTAAAATCAATGAAAAGTAAATTCAAGGTGACATTAAAAGTGTTTTGGGCCATTTATCGATATTGGAAGCAATGTTTTGTAATAAGGTGATGATTCCAAGAAGGTATATTCCTTTGGGCATAGATTGTTGAACTCATGCTTTACTAAGAGGGGGGGGGGTGAATCGGTATAAGATATTTTTTCATTTAAATGAGAATTCATCAATCATTTATTAACTTTTAAATAGTAAATGCATGTAAACTTAAATAATGGTACACAGTGTGTAATTTGGAACCCCTTGTGGGAGAAAACCAAAAAAACTTATCTTTATAAATGTTTGTAGGCACCAACCTAGTGTTACAAATAGTGTAGGCACCAACCTACTAGAGACGCCAATATCTTCAATTGAACACCAACTTAGCAAGATATTGTGTAGGAATCAACCTAATGGAGACACCAATCTCCTCAGTTGAGCACCAACTTATCAATATATTGTGTAGGCACCAACCTGCCAGAGACACTAATTTCCTCAACTGATAACCAAATCAGTAAGACTTGTATAGGTAACAATCTAAGATATTCATACACAAAGAAATTTTGACTTCGCTTGCATACTTCATACTTCATGCATTTCACAACATTATCATACTCTTAACTTTCATTCTCTAATGCCTCTCCTTGCTTCATACCCCAAACAAAGCTTCAAACCCTAGTCATATTTAGCCTTCATTCTCTAATGAACTTCATAACATCATTCCCAGAATATAATTTCAGGTTGTAGCATCACAACCTAAAAACAATGAACTTTTCATCATCATAGACCTTGGTCCTTCATAACGCACCCTTAAAACTCCAAGAAAAATCCTCTTGTGCACCTTTAGACCCCAAGAATACTCCCCATCTCCTCTTTTTCACCTTAGATATAATTTTCTCACTATACTGTCTCTTATTGCTTGGATACTCTTCAAATGCACATATATATCATGTATTTATAGTGTTTCTACATTCACTTATGGGGATGACTTGTAAAACTAGTTGGTCGACCTATAAGAATGGTTGGCCCGACCTGTACTTTCTAGCTAGGTTGACCTAACAAAATATTTCATTTCTCCTCATTCCTATGGAGTTAGAGGGAGTAACATATACCATTGTAAAGGTACCATAATACAATTTTCAACCATATATCATATTCTCCCATTTGAGCTAGGTCTTTAGATTAAAAAGGCCTTCAAATATAGTGTATCCAAACTAAGCATCAAAAATCCAAAAACAATATTTCCAACAATCTCCCCCTTTGTCAATTCTGTAATACTCCTCCTATTTGTAATTTCTTCCTTTGTTTTCAGCTTCTCCCCCTTTGACATCAATGGAAAAGGGATGCTCCCCATAATATTTTGATTCCCTTTATTGACGAAATGAGAGGGATATTGATCCCATATTCTATCTAATATATTCAAATATTTCTCTTGGAAGGGGTTTGGTGAAAATATCTGCAACATGTTCTTTGGTGGCAATGTATTCTAGATTTAATTTACTTGTCTCATACAACACTTTTCTCCTTTGAATTCATCGAGAATGTATACATTGCTCAAGGTTTTGTTTGCATATGCCACTGATATTATTTAACCTACTTTCCTTATCTCACATCCTTTAGAATGAAATTTTGTAAGTTTTCAACCTATGAAATAAAACAATGCATACAAATTCTTAAGGAAAACATAAATTAATCAATGGCTCATACACATAGTACACAAATATTTACGTTGGAAACCCTTAACTGGGAGAAAACCAACCTTCCTTGATGTTGCACCTCTTAAATCTTCATTGTATTAATTTCACCATTCACAATACAATATATACAATATTTTAGGTATTTTGCAGCTACCAAAACCCTAATCCCTTTATCTGGGATTAATTTAGAAAACTGCTAAAAATTGTGAAAAAATCTAAAATAGAAAAAACCTCCAAAAACCTAATTTGGGGTGTTTCCCCGAATGCTCCATGTAGCTAGGGGGGTCCAATCCTATCCCCCCCTAGAACCCACCCTAGGGTGATCTTTAGATGCATTCTTCAAATCCGACACACCCGCCACAAACATGCAAATAATATAACACCTACCCAACATTCTCCCACTTGTTTTATTTGCATATTGGGGTCACGAGATTACATAGTCAACAATCCAAGGTAGTAATGCCCATTGTTTCTCTACACTAGGATAATTTTGTGGTGCTCATATGTTGGATTACTGAGAAGGGGGGTGAATCAGTAATAGAGCAATTTAATCCTTTTTAACCAAATGATCCAAGTGTTATATCAATGTAGCATTATCTTCCAATAACTGCAGAGTAAACAAGAAATGAACAAATGAACAATCATACACATACATAGTACACCAGTGTTTTACATGGAAAACCAAAGCGGGAGAAAACCACATAATTCTTTTTCTTATATGTCTTGAATACTTACATTCATTGGAAGCACAAACTTTCTTTATTTTCTAGCTGCAACTAGAAGGAGGCTCCAACACCCTAGTTTTTCAGGCTACAACATGAGGGAAGCTCCAACTCCCCAATTCTTTGGCTACAACCATAAGGAGGATACAACCCCTTATTTTTTATGGCTACAATTGGAAGGTGGCTACAACCACCTGTCCTTACCTTGTCCAACCGCCTTGACGTATAAGTAGAACGATGGAATCACTATCACACTATCACTATGATATATATTGTTTTAAACTTGTACCAATCAAACTATAATCAACCTATACCATAAACAAGTGCATCAACCATGCACCAACCTGTACCTCAACCTATAATCAACCTGTACCATAAACAAGTGCATCAACCATGCACCAACCTATACAAAACCTATACCATGAACAAGTGCATCAACCATGCACCAAACCTGTACAAAACCTGTACCATGAACAAGTGCATCAACCATGCACCAAACCTGTACAAATAACCTGTCACAACAACATGTACAAACAACCTATCACAACAACTTGTATAATCAATATTATCAACCAAATCATATCTACTCACCAAGATAAATCACCAAGACAAATCTCAAATATGTGCATCAACCAAGCATAACACAACAACTCATAATCATCAACAAGATGAATATGTGCTTCTAAAAATATACCAATACAAGTATAGCTACATCATCCATAAACCATGTGTCAACAATACTACTAACAAGTGCCTCCAACCATATACCAAGTATGCACCAATCATGTATCAACTACTCATCAACTATGACTCATCAAGATGTACCAACATCATCAACTATACACCTCATGTATATGCCAACTCATCAACTACTTGTCTCAACCATGTACCCAACATGTACCTCAACCAAAATCCCTCATCAATTTCATAATCCAAATGTGATTTGTAGCTCTGTAATAGACCTGGTGTATATGATCACATACCTGCAAACCTTCCTTAACTTTAACAACAAGAGACTAGCATTTTCATCAAACTTTACTTTAGTCTCACATGACTAGTTTTGGATTAGTCAACAACCCTAACTTGAAATAATAATAATTATGTACCTGTAATGAATAAAGATCTGAAAATAGTACAAAATGTTCTTTAGTCTGTTTTATGCAATTCCTCCAGGTGTCACTACTTTGAACCTCTAAGAAAAGGAGTTATAGAAAAAATGGCATACCTTGTTGAATTCTGGCTTATTCTAGAGAGTGAACTTGTAGAGTGTGCCCCACACAGAATATTTGTTGTATGGATATGAACATTTTACACAGAATACTAAAGATTGTACTCTAACCAACACTTTTGGTCTTACTTAATTTGGATCTGTTATGAATAATTTATGACGTTTTTACCTGAAACACCTGTTTTAGACTAGTTTCAGGAGTAGCCACAAACCCTATTTTCCACTGAGTGTAACTCCAAAACTACAACGACCCACAAGATGAAATTCATACCACAACTACTTGGATATGTTTTATCAATGGCCTATCAATTTCATGGTATGAATCATTATAGAAAAAAACGTTATTTTGAAAATGGTGAGATGACCAGTAAATAACATACCTTAGAAAGCATCATCAAAATAATTTATCCTCCCTTGAATTTCGGTCTTCTTTACTTCACCTTCTCTCTGAAATTTGTCTTAGATATCCTTTGGTTACCTCATTCACCTATATATATTCAATATTCTCAAGTATGATATATAATGAGATAGCCTTGCCTCTTATTTATAATTTCATGTAGCTTCCTCATGGGGTTACCTTTTAACCATCTTAACACACTTTCCTTATTTTAGGGTTAACCAACTTCTAACCACTTGTCCAATTAGTAATTTATCCATTAAATGTATTATTTAAATAATTTATTTTGTATCCACTTTGACTTATAGTACAATCATCACTTCATTTTACTTCAATGAGTTACCTTCTAACCATCTTAAACCACTTTGACTACTTTGACCTTTTGGGCTTCTAGATGACTCGTGAGAGTTCTCTAACTTCACATGGCCATAACTCTCTAACCGTGAGGAGTTATGTGACGTTCCACATACCACTGGAAATGGAATGACATGTACTATCCATATAGAATAGTATTTCCTTCAGATATATCAAAACTCAAACCATTATCCATCAAACAAACTTGGGTCCATTACCCAAACCCGGGTTCTCCAACTTCTCATGCCCATAACTCTCTAACCATGAGGAGTTATGTGATGTTCACATACCAATGGAAATGGAATGAGATGTAATTTCCATATAGAATAGTCTTACCTTCAAATATATTAAAAATCATACCATTATACATGAAACAACCTTGGGTCCATTACCCAAACCTTTGTGCTACTAGAATTCGCTACCGGACTTTCTCCAAGGGTTGACATCAATCACTAAGGGTTGACATCAATATACAATATCACTCTCAAATGGTTGACATCAATGGAAACCAACAATCCATCAACCTAAGATAATTTTCTAACATATAGACTTTGTCAATTAATCTACAACATAGTTCAAAGTGTCAACCTTCTCCAACAACACTTTGATGTCTTCAACCATGTCTCTCACAAAGTGATACTAGACATCAATATGATTTGTCTTTGAATGATAAGTTGGATTCTTATCCAATAAGATTGCACTATGATTGTCACAATATACTATTACTACTTGCTTTACCAATCCAATACCTAAACACAATATTTGAAATCCATATTGTTTCCTTGCATGCATGAGTGGTTTCCATGTATTCATCTTATGTAGTTGAGAGTGCCACTACAACCTGCCTTTTTCTCATACAATTGATTTCTCCTCCAAATAGGTTAAATACATACCCACTTGTAGATCTTTTGTGATCCAGATCTCCAACCCAATATGCATCAACAAACCCATATATGTCCAACACTTTGTATAGTCCTAGTCTTCCTTGGTGTTGAGGGGTCTGAGATCCCTTTAACTCAATAGAAAGAACCAAACCCGCTTAAGAGTCCCAATTAGATTCATAAGCATTTGATGAGTGGTAAGGCTCTCCATAATTGTGATCTGGTTGGAATTATCAATGGGATTTAATTGTGACTGATAGATATGTCTTTTCTGTGAAACCTTTCCTCAGGCTATGCATTTCTCTTTTTTGTTATTTTCTAATATTTGTAACAAAAGAAATATGGAGCTTAAACTAAATGGAAAAGGGAATTTAATATACATTGGAGAAAGATGGTTTTTGGAATAACCTTTATACCTTAGCATGTAGACAAAGAAGATCTAAACTACTTCAAACTAGCAATAATACCATTTCAACTTGTAGACATTCAACATCATCTGAGATAACAATTACAAAAAGAAAATATATACGTGACAAGAAGTTAGTGCAGGAAAATAAATTTTCAATTATCTATTATCAATCACATGTTAATACAATCGATTTCTATTCATCAAATAGAATAAAAGAACTGTCACAAAATTATAAGATAACTTAAATAACATATACAACAAATCTTACTCAATACAACAACAAATATTGAATTCAAAGACAGAGATAATCCCCCTCGGTCCAATCACTTTTACGCCTCAGATGAAAGAAGTGTCTTTGGCTCTAAACAATTAAACTTCTTAATTAAAGTAACTTGCACATAAATAATTCTCTTACAATATCCAAGAAAAACTCTCTCTCTCAAAAACCATCGACCCCGATCTCAAGGTTGATTTTCTTATTTATAAAATAACTCTAAACTAAAAATAGCTACTAAGTTGTGTTATGTCAAGAAAATGACACATGGCAGACGTTGTCTATTTGTTCTCTTTTGCTTCTCCTAAGATCATCTGGTTGTTTTACTAAAGTGGATTGTTCCTCTCATATTCTGACCATCTGCAGAAAATATCTTTGCATGTATTTGCATATGGGAACCTGTGTTGATCCATTGGAGTGGAGAGGACCTCCTTCATCTCAATTTCTCATTCTTTGTACTTTATTAGTCTGACACTCAAGCGTTGTAAGACTACAAGAGATTTAATCGGAGGCTCCATGAACTTATTCACTTGACCCGGGATCATGCTTGAAACCTGTGAAATCTTTTTTTCATACACCTAGTCTTTCTCTGCATGCCACTTAACTATGTCACGTAAATCGGAAAAATCCTCCGGTGGGCCAAAATCTGGAAAGTCGATATTCCTCATTTCCTTATTGATTTTATCCCAAATTTTCTCACATTCTTCCCATATTTCCTTCATTTTTCACCGGGGTTCATGGACCATGCTTACCCAGTGTTTGGTTGCCTTCCTTATTCGGGAGATGATGTTGTCCATTAGCACTCGGATGCCATGCTATTTTTTATCTCGACCCTTCTACACTTATATGATGTAGTCTATCTATCCCAAGGCTTTATGTCCCTTCTCATGCCATCGTTGCATGTCTTTATAGGTTTCCATCCCCATAAGGGTATCTTGTTGGAAATCAGCTATGCGAGTGGTGAAGAGGTCTCTTTCCCTTGTGAATTGTGCATACATCTCTCGGAACTCACACTTTAAAAGTACCACCCCCTATGTTGAATTTTGGTAATACTATGCTTGATGTCGCAAATGGTCCAACTCTTTATTCATGGTGACTACCTCCCTTTCATCCCTTTCCGCCCTGTCTAAAGTGGCATCGGTTATGGATATCCCTACTCTGATTATCTCAATCATCTTAGCACTTTCTGTGTCAAATAACATCTCCTCTATGGTTATGAACAAGGAGCTATCGAGCTTGAGATTCATTTTCTTGATTTTTATTCTCATCACAACTTTATTTTTCATGTCATAAGCAATTTTCAATATGTCCGTGACTTCATCTATTGGTTTAGGAATTTGTTTATCTCCCTAGGGAAGAGTACTTCCTAGGCTTCCTGCCATATAGAGGTGTTCCACAGAAGGTTCTCTTAGCTCTTACCAGGGGAATTTCCTATATGTTCCTGTGACTTGTCCTTCTTCTTCTCCTCGTCGGCTGATAGGTCTTTATCCTAGATGGAGAAGTAGGAGAAGGATCAATATTGGCTAAGAGTTCGGTCGTTGGGATGTCGATTTTTGGTTGCCACATTCCTTCTTCTTTTTCACCTATATCCAATTCGTTCTTAGAGATGTCATCTTGAGGTTGTGTTCCTAGTTGATTGAGAAACACAATGTCAAGAGTGTTCTTAGCCTCATGGTCACCTTCCTAGGGATTTGGGACCAAAACATTAGAAGTTGGAGCAGATGTTTTCCCTGGTTCCTCCTCCTGTGTGATTGGTATTGGGGTTATGTGCGAAGCTTATGAACCTTCCTCATCGTCATATATGGTGATTAAATATATGAGGATAGTAGGCATACCCATCCCACTTGATGCTCTTGATGACCTTCATTGAGGTGTAGTAGTCACAGGTGATTGTGCCTGTGGTGGCCTAGGGATGGTGTTTTCTTGGTTGACACTCTCTTCTAGTGGAATTATCTTTGAATTATTTAGTTCTTCCTCCTCATTTGTATTGTCTGGGGTAATTATCAAAGGATTAAGTGGGGGATATTTCACTAATATTTGCATATCTCTCTCGAATTCTTCTAGTAACAATATCCCCCTTCTTTGTGACTCAACCACTTTTGTTGCTCGGTTATCTTCTCTTACCCTAATGGCTTCTTGAGCAATGTTATCTATAGTATCAACTTGTTCATCCATGGTCATTGCTTTGAATTTGGTCATATTTGGGTTAGCCCTTCTATAGATCACTTCCTCCCACACTTGGGTGCCCTCGGTAAAGATCTCATCTTCGAAGATATCATGATCATATGGCCAGCATGAGGACACCTGTGACGCGTGATGGAGTACCAGGAATTTTGGATCATGCTTACGAAAATGGCATGTGGGGAACCGATAATCAAGTTGACTCAATCCCTCATGTTTCACATGTGTAGTGTCTTTTACCATGTAAAACCTGATATGAAAACCATAGGGTATGAAATCCCTCTTCTTATCCTTTACCAAAGAGGCATTATAGCCTTGCATAATGGTCTGGTAAAAAATTTCTCTCAATATGAGACGGTGAAAGACATGAACGAGGAGTAGGTGTGGTGCACCAATAGCCCTGAACACTCTAATATAAGTTCTTATTTCTTCAAAATACCAGTGGCCCACTTTGGAAATCATATTTTTGGTTGTCGCTAAAATCATAGGGCATTCATTTCTAAATATAATGAAGTGAAATCGGACTATGAACTCATCACATATCAGGGCCTAAAACATTTTGTACTTATTTTCCCACAAAATTATGAAATAAACATGTATGGTTAACTCAACAACATGGCATCTTAAATTCATACCTGCAAAAACATTTCTCGTCCAGACTACGTCCAACATGTAAGATGCCATGTAGAAAACTGATGCTTCTCCATCTTTTGGTGTCTAGGCCCGTAGGATGTTGATACTCATCTGCTTGGAAATTATGGCTCCCCAATTAAAATTTCTCACGGAGATTGCCATGGTATATGCTAAGGGAATCCACGCCTCTAAAAACTTTGAGCAATATTTTTCCCAATACAAGTGACAGATTAAAGCCATTAAATACATATAAGGATCTCTAAGGTTTACCATGTTGTACCAACCATTTATAATGTTTTTGAACTTCTTATCTTATTTCCACCACGAGGCTAGTAACCTGCTGGTGTCGTGGAACTCATAAAACCTGACCACAAATTATGTATTGAGTCTCTCCTTTGGGTATCTAATTTTGTAGTATTTTTGTATCTGTACTGGAATAAATACACCAACACATTCTGCCTACCCATTATTGACCGTGCATTTAATCGCGTATGTGTGGTCAATTATCCATCCTAGGGTTTTGATGCAGGGAAGAATGGGGGTTCACTAGGCCACCATATGCAAGTATGATCGCCTAATGTTCAGGAAAACCTGGTCATCCAATATCCTAATGCCCGGGTCATTGTGGGGTGTAAACACTGGGTAATCTTCCTGATTGATTTTGTTAAAAATATCACCCCAATGTGGGAGCTTTACTTTAGATCCAGTGTTCGCCTTTGTGTCCCCGAAAGCTAGAGGCTAGGTAAATTGTTTATTAGTGGAAGTTTGGGTAACTGATTCCGGTTTTGAAATGAAATCAATTTCCCTTGTGGTCACCGACGTCAACCCTCCGTCGATCTCAAATTATTTCATTTTGGGCATTCTTGGTGAGTGCCTGGTTTTCATCTTTCGCGGAGGCATTTTCCTACACAAAATAGAATATTAAGATGCAAGCCAACTGAGACAAGCGTTATTTGAAGCAATCAAAAAATGTAAAAAATACAGATCATGCTTACCTCTTCCTTATGGAAATAACTTGGGATTACTAGTAATTGAAGTGGCACAATGACCTGTTACCTATTCTATGCTCTCTCTTGTGCCTTCGTTTGCTTGGGAGATTAGTGATTTATGAATGGAATAACATGCTTAGGAACAAACTTCAAAAATTTAAAACATACCTACCTTGTCGCATCGAGTCTTAAATTTAGGAGTACAGATATGATCTATACAATCTATAGCAGAATCCACATCATGATCAAGATTAAATGCAACACAAGTTGACGACGCAGGAGCATGTTACTTTTAGAGTTCATCGACAAATTCAAATTTTTGAAAGTTGATTGGTGCGCAACGCCGTATTATCGGTTACATGAAGTTCTTAATTGCCTAACAAATCACAAACCTCGTCCTTCACTTAGTTAGAGGTGTCTCCTCAAATCACCCGAGTGTTTTTTTCACTTCAATGGAACTAGTATGATCGGTATTGGGATAAGAAGGATCGTTAAATGGATAGCACAGATCAACCAAGATCGTAGGCATCGACGGATAAATATTCAATCTAAAACCAAAATTGTGGTGTTCTAGAAATCATCTTGTAGTTAATGAGTGCATCGACATTGACGAATTATCTTTGGAGTTGTTTCGTTGGTGCCTCTAGGAAAAAGTTTTGATGCCGACCTGAACTTCCATACAGTGCTAACATGGAGGTGTTGAAGTGGACATATAGATATGACACGAGAAACATCAAAATATGACATGGGTAATCACCAAGCAATACAGTCTGTTTACGCGACAAAACACGTGGCGGTTGATTTGACCCCTTGGGCGTGAGAAGTGTTTCTTTCAGGGATGATTTTAAGGATGGAAATTTATTTTAAAGTGCAGAAACCTTGGTGAATCTTACTAATCCTTCATATACCAACTATAAATGATTGGCGATATTTTTGTAAAAATATTCAAATTTCTAAGGATTTTATATAGTTTTTATGAAATTTTGGCCATTTTAAGGTAAATTAATTTTATCCTATAGAATTTAGGCGAATCATTTTTAAAATAGGGAATCTCGTTTTTGGAAAAACCATGGAAAATTAGCCCATGAGCGAAATTTAGCCCCTAAAATCATCCATGGTTTCTTTTTGACGTCGGTGATTTTCTTTTTTGATATATGTTCTCATGCCCTTTCTCCCTCTTCATCGATGTCGATGATATAATGATGATCGACTATTGTTGTTGCCTATGTTGACGGTTTACCTTTTGGATTTTTTCGATGATGACGGTACATTGTCGATTTGTAGAAAACGTTTTCGTAGGCCAGGATTGTTGATCGGCGCGTGGCTCTTTATAAAACAAATTTTAAGATGTGTGAAACTTAGTCTAATGCCACGTTTACTTAGAGAAAATTGTCAAACTTTTCAACAAACTTCAAACCAAAATTAATGTGATCGATGATAAAACAAAACAATAGAAAAAATCATTGATCCCTACACAAATGACTCCATTCATATAATGATAAAGTGGTACCCAAAATAAAAAGAAAAATTCTCAAATACTTTTAGGGTGTGTTAAGTGCTCAACAAATGGTGATTCTCTGGGAGAAAACATAATATATGATCCTTCTCTTGTGCTTAGCCTGTGCAAATTGATTGAGAAACCATCTGGCTTTGTTTTATTCCTTTCCAACTAAACCTTTTCTATCAATGTGTACACAAGTTCTCGGGTTCATGAATCTGGATCTGCATGTGGGGTTTAGATTTTCTATCCCCTTTCCTATTGACCACAATACATTTCCTTCCTAGACAAGAGTCAGGTAGGGAATCCATTAGCGTGAGGCCATTTAGCTATCATTCCTTTATTATGGTGTTGCTCTACTTCCATGGAGTGTCCATAGCCCCGATAGAGTCACCCCGACATCACAGACCTTGCTCCGCTGTCAGGGAGCGTCTATAGACCCGAAAAAGTTATATGCATACCCTCTCAGACTTTACACTCTTTTTATGGATCATATTTTTCTAGCATAAATACCAAGAGTGAGTCAGAGAGGAGGATATATGTTTTTTGACAAGGTGAAACTGTTAAGGTGGAGCTTTCCCTGTCTTTGCCCATAGGTACATGTGATTCTTTCCAGCTATCCATCTTTTCATTTAGCTCTACCAGGCCACTAGGCAGATATTTCATCGCTTCCCCAAGTAGTATGCTTACAAAGACAAATATGTTTCTTTGAAAATTTGTGTTTTCCCAACGTCTCTTATTTTTCATGTAAGTGTAGGTCAGAAGCAGATTTTTCTTCACCATATTCATTAAATTCAACCATTTCTTTATGAAACACAAATTAATCAAAAGAAAATAACAAGAAAAAGAAAGAGTGAAAAGGGAGTTCAAAAATGGTCTTCCCTAAGCCCACACACTCATCCTGATAAAAAAATGTATGTTGAAAGAAACAAAAAATCGAACAAAGCATCATTTCGTTTTTAGGAGAAGCATTGTTTTAAGGCTTGTCCATTCACCGTGAGGGTGTCAGATTCCCCCCCTCAGATTCTGCAACCGGTATGTGCCTGCCTGATCTTCTCGGCCACCTAAAAAGGTCCAAGCCATAGATTTTGGAACTTTGAGTGTTTTCCTTTGGACTCGTTTGCTTTATCCCACTTCAAAACTAGGTCCCCTACTTCAAAATTGTTTTCTTTGGCCTTATGTTTGTCGAACCATATTTTAACTATATGTTGATGAGCGATGAGATTAACTTTAGAATTTTCCCTTTATTCGTCTAGCATGAGAAGGGTATCAATCCTTTGTTGGATAATGGATGAGGGATGACCTCTCGAAGCCTGAGAAAGTTGTAAATATGGAAGATACAATCCATTTGGAAGAATGGATTCCTATACATATACTAGAAAGTACGGGGAGTTCCATATGGCTTCTTTAGGCATTCCTCTATCATCCCATAGGGAATTATGAAGAAAATTGTGTCAATTCCTATGATTATCAACAATTGTTTTTTTTTAAATCCTCACCAGGTTCTTATTAGTTGACTTTGCTACCCCATTCCATTGAAGATAGTATTTTGTATAATATCTTATTATGATCCCCTTATCAAGGGATAATTCTTTCAATAGTGTGGAAGAAAAGTAGGTCGCATTGTCAAAACCAAGAATGGAGAGCATCCCAAACCTCGTTATTAGTTGTTGTTCTAAAAATTGGATTACTACCTTTTCATTAAATTGCGTAAGAGGGGTGGCCTCCATCCATATTGTAAAGTAATATGTAGCAGTCAAGATATATTTATGTTGTTTCAAAGAATTGGGAGTAACTTCATTTATTGCGTCTATTCCCCATTGTTTGAATAGTCTGGATATGGTCACCGGATAGACTGGAACTGCTTCCCTCTTTTCCTTACCAGCACTTATCTGAAAAGATTTACATTTCATGGCATATGCATGAGCATCCCTGAACAAAGTAGGACAATAATAACCAACCCTTAATATTTTGTGAGTCGTGGTTTCTACTGCAAAATTTCCACCCATTGGACCGTCATGGAGTTCTCTCAATACTTTTTCTGCATCATCGTGTTCAAGACATATAAGGACTACTCCGTCATAATTTACATGGAAAATAACATAATTTATGAGGTGATATTGAGCATATTTTAGCCTAAGAGCTCTCCTTTCTTTAGGATTTAGGTTCTCTAGACAAGTTCCTTATTGTAGGAGATAAGACAAGTTTCTTGTAAATGTGTTGAACCTGCATAATATATATAGCTAGAAAATGCCACACATTTGCAAAGATAAATTGAGAAATAAGAAGCAAGAGAGAAAGAATGGAATAATTCTCATTAACCGTAATGAATAATGAATAATTTACACATGATATACTTTGTATAACTCAACCAATGTGCACTAGAGATGAAGCCAATGTGCCATAGTGGTGGTCTAGAGTGACCTGGACACACACCAACAATTACGGGAGTGAACTGCCACCTATTCTAGTCTCTCAGGAAGTTACAAGACTGAACTTCCACCTAGTCTAGTCTCTCGGGCAGTTACAAGAGTGAAATGCCACCTTGCTGAGTTAACTAGTCTACCAGTCTTCAGTTAACTGATTGAAACAAAGTGAAGTGAGGAGGAGATCATGGAATCATGGGTAATGTGCTAGTATGGTGATGATCCCAAGAACAATGTGCATTACCTGGTGATGATCCCAATGTTGCATGGTGACAAAACCAATGCAACATCTAGACTCCACTCAACTAGTCAAATTGAAGTGAAAACTGAAGAGAATATTCTCCTAGAGGAATATTCTCCATAAAATTTAGGAGACTGGATAAAGACTAATAAACATAGGAGAAACCTTAGGAAAAATAAATCCTAGGTGTGTGTGAAGTAACTCCAACACCCCCCCTGAACATCATTATGGTGAAAATAAAGAGTGGGTCTTGGAAATGAGGCCATGTTAGGTACCCAAATACAAAAGATACACTAAAATAAATCAAGGAAAGAGGGAAAACCTCATGGTAAAACCCCCCCTCAAGGTACAATGTATGTAAAAAGAATAATTGACAGTTGCTAGGCAACTTTGTCCTTTACTCCAAGACGAATTCATAGAGAATGGAACTTCTACTTAGTGAATGTCTTGGTGAAGATGTCTGACATCTGTTCTGATGAAGGACATAAATGTAGGTCGATGATCCCCTCGTGTAATAAGTCCTGAATGTAGTGCATGTGGATCTCGATGTGCTTCATCTGCTGCCTCTAAACTGGATCTCTACAGAACTTCAAAGTGCTCTGGTTGTCACACCATATGACGATCGATCGATGAAATTGAATGCCCAACTCAGTGAGAAATTCTTCTAGCCACATAGCCTGAATGGTTATGTTAACTATCCCTCTGTACTCTACCTCGGCTGAAGAAAGAGAAATAGAAACCTTCTTCTTTCTCGACCAATAGATAGGCCCAAAACCAATACTAAGTGAGTAACCAGATGTGGACTTGCGATTAGTTCTATCGCCAACCTAGTCAAAATGAGTGAACCCAGTGAGATCTAATGTAGAGTCTGTTGCATAATGAATCCCAAAGGTGATGGTTCCCTGCATGTATCAAAGGATACACTTTGCAGCCTTCCAATGTAGCTCATGCAACTCCTGCATGAACCTGGAAACTGTGCCAACTACATAGAAGAGGTTTGGTCTAGAGTGTGTGAGATACAACAAGCTCCCCACTAGCTGTATGTAGAGTGTGTTGTCAACCATTGGAGTGTCCCCACCATCCTCAAGTTTGACTCCTGATAGGAAAGGAGTCGGAGCAGACTTGCACTCTATCATCTGAAATCTCTCAAGGAGATTGTGTGCATACTTGGCCTGAGACAGTTTGATGTTGTCTATCATCAAGAACCTATCATGTAGAATCCTCTTGACTGCAACAATCGTTGAATTCGAGCAACCGATGATCAAAAAATCATCAACATACATAACTAAGAGTAGAAGCGAATCATCCTTCCTGAGCATGTAGATATTTGGGTCTGATTTATAATGTACAAAGTTCTATGATAGAACGTAGGAGTCCATCTTGGCATACCATGCCCTCGGAGCTTGCTTGAGGCTGTAAATAAGTTTCTTCAGTCGATAGACCAAAGAGGAATCTTGCATAAATCCCTGGGGTTGCTCCATATATATCTCCTCAGAGAGATCACCATGAAGAAATGCATTCTTCACGTCCATCTGATGGAATTCCCATCCCTTGGCCACTACAATGGAAAGTTCCAAACATATGGAATCCATCTTCACTATTGGATTGAAGGTCTCATCATAGTCAATGCCATGCACCTACTGAAATCCTTTGGCAATAAGCCTGGATTTGTATTTGCTAATTTGTTCATCTGTTGTGCTCTTGGTCCTGTAGATGCATCTACACCTGACAAGTTTCCTTCCATAAGGAAGGGGAACCAGATCCCAAGTCTCATTCTCGAGGAGGGAGTTGTACTCCTCCTGCATGGTGGATTCCCAACAACCTCACCATAATAATGTGGTTCTGAAGATTGAAACAAGAAAATATGTCGAGAGGGAAATGGTTAAGTGGTAGAGAGTGAAATAAGAGGATCCTCAAAATTAGATCGAGTCCTCCTAGTATCTATTTGATCACAAACAATATCCCCTGCATCCTGAAGAGTAGTCTGGGCCCACTTGGGCCTCTGCTTTAGCTCTGCATCTGCATCTAGATGCACTGACTCTTCATCTAATTGTACTGACTATGTATCTGGATCATCTGAATCATAACTCTCATCTGAAGAAGAGTCATCATGTGCATGCTCATCATCTCAGACAGGTAGAAGAATGAATGTGTCTGCATGCGGCTACTGAGGTACATGCAAGACACTTTCCTCAAATTGGAAAATTCACTCAATGATGATCCAGTCTAAGGAACGATCAATAAGTTTGTATCCCTTCACACCATCAAGGTATCCAACAAAGATACACTCATTTCTCTGTGGCTCAAGTTCCTTCCTCTTTTCAGAGGGAATCTGGGTCTATGCACATGAACCGAAGATACAAAAGTGGGTCACTTCCGGTTTGAGGTCGCTCCAAGCCTCGTAGGGGGTCTTATCTTTGACATATCTATGGGGAGATATTTTTTGGATGTATGTTGTGCAATTAAGTTCTTTGGCCCATAATATCTGTGGAAGTGACTTTTCATGTAGCATGCAAGATGCCATCTCTTTTAGAGATCTTTTTTTCTGCTCAACAACTCTGTTTTGTTGCCGAGTATAGGGAACTGTGTGTTGCAATTGAATCCATGCCTCATGAAAAATATTATGGATCTCATGGTTGACATATTCTCCCTCATTATCAGTTCAGAGGAGTTTGATTTTCTTTCCTGATTGTGTCTCAACCATGGCTTTGAAATCTTTGAGGTGTTGAAAGACCTCTGATCGTTTCCTGAGAGAGTAAATCTATGTGAAACGTGAGAAATCATCAACAAAAATAAGAACATACCTCTCTTTGTTGATTTATGGATGTGGAAAAGGTCCCATGAGGTCACTATGGATCATATCTAAAGGAGAGGAAGCTCTATGAGTCTTTCCTTTGTCAAATTTTTCTTCGGGGTGTTTTCCAAGAACACATCCCTCGCAAATTCCTTTGGAGAAATGGATGTCTGGTAGAACATCAACCAATATTTTCTTGATAAGTTGTTTCATATATCTGAAATTCAAATTCCCAAACATTTTTTGACATATCCTACTGCATTCATCAGCATGGGTAAGCAGTAAAGAAAAATCTGGTTCAATAAATTCAAAAAATGTATACAATCTAGATTGATGATTTACCTCACCGGTAGCAACTCTGGAATTGGTTTCCATGTCATATATGTCCATTGCATTAGGTGTGAATATGAATTTATTTCCGGTGCCATAATTCTTCATCTGATAGATGGAGAGAACATTAATGGAAAGTTTGGGAATGGGCAACACATTCTCGAAGCTTCTGATGGTGAGTTCAATCCTTCCTTTGTCGGTGACCTCGACTAGAGAGTTTTCCCCCATCAAAATAGGAGGACATTTACATGCATCCAATGAAGAATAGACTGCTTTTGTGTCATCCACGTGATGTGATGCTCCTTAATCTATGATCCAAGCATCGAGAGAGGAGTCGATGGCAATCAAGGCATGACTAGAATTGTCTTTCTTGGGATTTTTATTCTCTGGCTTCTTCTTCTTGGAACCCTCAGGGATGCGATATCCAAGATTGTTTTGTTGAAGTATTTGATTCATTAGATATTTTTGTTTTTTCATGCATGCAGATTCTGGATGGAATCCTTTATGGAAGTATGTTCATTTCTCCTCTTTTCTTCCCTTTCCACCTTTGGATCCATAGGCATTGGTGAAGGGTTTTGAGTACCCTTCCTTCTTCTGATTTGCATGAGCTGTCCTTTTGCCTTTATATTTATATTTATGATATTTATGGCTACTATTTTTCACAATAAGTGCATGTTCCTTTGGGCCTTTGATTTTTCCCATGTTGATGAGCTTGGTTTGCTCTTGTGTCAGGGATTCGATAAATTTCTCAAGAGAAGGCATCTTCCAAGTGGCTCCAAAGGTGAATTTGATTGAATGGAATGTGGATAAGAACATGGATAATTCAAGACCAAGTTTGGAGAGAATGGTGAGATCCATTTGTTTCTCCTCATTAGATTTATCAACCCTGCAATCTTTGAGTTGCGATAGTAAATCCTTGTATTTTGTAAAGAAATCTTAGAGATTGTCGAAGTTTTTTTTATCCAATGTGAGAAATTCCACCTAGAGAATATTTCCCCTCATCTCATCCTATTTGGAAAATAGCCCTTCCATGGTGGTCCAGGCTTCATTGGGAGTTTTACAGGAAGATATGTGAAAAAGGAGATTGGGAGAAATGAGACTGCAAATTGTTCTGAATGCTTCATCCATTCGAGTTAGATACTTGGATTTTTCTATGAATGATGTCGGTTTTGTCTCTGTATTCATGGTTAAACTGTACAATCCTCTACTTTGAATATGCATGACCATATTATCCTTCCATGCAAATAAGTTGTAAGGTGTAAGAATGAATTCTTTTGGGAATTCCATTTTTCTGTTGTCTTCAATCTTTGGTACTTGCAAAAAATAATTTGGTGTAGATTTTGCTTAGCAGTCCATCGCATCGGATACCATGTAAATGTGTTGAACCTGCACAAAATATATCTAGCTATAAAATACCACACACATTTTCAGAGAGAAATTGAGAAATAAGAAGCAAGAGAGAAATAATGGAAGAATTCTCATTAACCGTAATGAATAATGAATAATTTACACATGATATACTTTGTATAACTCAACCAATGCACACTGGAGGTGAAGACAATGCACCATAGTGGTGGTCTAGAGTGATATGGACACACACCAATAGTTACGGGAGTGAACTGCCACCTAGTCTAGTCTCTCGGGTAGTTACAAGAGTGAACTACCACCTAGTTGAGTTAACTAGTCTATCAGTCTTCAGTTAACTGACTGAAACATAATGAAGTGATGAGGAGATCAGGGAATCATGGGTAGTACGCTAGTCTGGTGATTATCCCAAGGACAATGTGCATTATCTTGTGATGATCCCAATGTTACATGGTGACAAAACCAATGCAACATCTAGATTGGACCACTCAACTAGTCAAACGAAAGTGAAAACTAAAGAGAATATTCTCCTAGAGGAATATTCTCCCTAAACTTTAGGAGACTAGATAAATACTAATAAACAAAGGAAAAACATTAGGAAAAAGAAATCTTATGTGTGTGTTAAGTAACTCCAACATTTCCATACCAAGACTCCTTCTCGAGAGGTGCGTATAAGGCTTCATTGTACCATAATGACAATTCATTTTCTCAATCAGAGTCTTTTGCATTAATCAGATCTTGGGCCTCAACGACCAGTTTACACAACCCTTGACCCTTGACTGTTTTGGCAGGTTTTATGTCTAGATAAAAAATTCTTGGATGACTTCCATCCAATTTCCCCATATTTCCCCCATCTCTTGTTGAGTGAACAAAGATCGGACCGCTGGATGAGGTACAATGACTTTAGTGTGATTCTTTAGGATATAGGATCTGAAATGTTTGACCACTTTATATAATATGTAATCATGTTTTTCTATAGTCGGATAGTTTAGTTCGAATCCTTGGAGGTTAGTGATCATAAAGGATATTGGTACTTCATTATTTTCATCATCTTTCTGGGTAAGTACCGCAACCAAGGATTGGCCAGAAGCAAAGGTATAAAGGAAAAAACCTTTGCTGAAGTCATGGATTCATAATACTCGTGCTTGGGAGATGTCAATTTTGATGGTATTGATAGCATCTTTCTTTTCTTCATCCTATTTGAAATCTGCATCTTTTTGAATCATTTTTTGTAAGGGTTTAATCGTTTTGGCGAAATCGGGAGTAAATTTGATCACAAAGTTGATTTTCCGAAAGAAATATTGCATGGCCTTTTTATTGTGAGGTAAGGGGAGTTGAGCTATCGCTTTTATCCACTCACGGTTGATGCTAGTTTTTTCTTGAGATATAATATGACCTAGTAGTTTCCCTTCCTTGACACCAAATATGGTTTTCTTAGGGTTCAAAGATATTCCATATTTCCTACACCTTTCAAAAATATGATTCAAATGTTGAATGTGGTCTTCCTTATTTTTTGAGTATATCGTTACGTCATCTAAATAGACTACCACACACTTATTAATCAATCCTTGAAAATATACATCCATGGCCCTCTGTAATTTCTCTCCAATGTTAATCATCCCAAAGTTCATGCATCTAAAAGAAAAGGTTCCCCACTTGGTTCAAAAGGTAGTTTTTAATCGATCATCTTCTGAGACCAGGACTTGGTTATATCCCGAGAAACCGTCTAGGAGGGAAAAAATTTCGGAGCCTGAAACTCTCTGTAATATTTGTTCCATGGGTGGGAATCGATAATTTTTTTTTTTATGCTCTGTTAAGTTTTCTTAAATCCACGCATAGACAGATCTCCCTAGAATTATTCCTGACAAGCACGATATTGACTACCCAGCCAGAGTGTCTTACCTGAAAGATAATCTTAGAATATAATAATTTCTTCAACTCTTGATACATTAGAGGTTCCATAGATGGGTGGTACTTCCAAAGCTTTTGTTGGAAGGGTTTTATTCCATATTTTAATGGGATCGTGTGCTGGATAATGCAAGTATCGTATGTTTTCAAATCTCGGTAAGACCAAGAAAAGACAACTTGATATTCTTTAAATAGTTTAAGATAAGATTTCATGTCTTCTCCGGACACTATCTTACCTAAATTGACATTCTTGGGGTTCTCAAAGGTGCATAGGTTTATAGTTTCATATATAGGTCACGAGCTCCTTGTTTTTGCATTCTTTGGCCCTCTGAATCTTTCCCTTAAGTCAAAAGGGTTCTCTAGATTGGCCCCTCCTTTAGGTATCATGTGAAACTTGGGTTTGTCATTAGAATGATCTATTACCTTTGGTTGTTTGTGGAGATATGATTCTGTGAGTATTTATTGGAATACTTCATCATCAATGGAAAAATCCCTAAAATTCTCTTGATTGGTCAGATAAATCTACAATTTTTTAATCCCCTTCAAAACATTTCTAGTTAGAAATGTTGTTAGGTACCGAAGGTTTGTAAAGAAATTCCATTGCAAACCTCGAGGCTTCATAATCTTCTAAAGGAGATAATATTGAGGTTGCGGTGCCTAGAGCATTGGCGAGGGTATTTTTTGTCCTGGGAACAGTGGTAATGTTGAAGGCCTCAAAATTGTCTATTAGTCTATGTACCTCTTACTAGTAATTTTTTAAGTGAGGTGAATTGCAATGGATAATATTCTTTACTTGCCTAACGATAATTTTGGAGTCTCCGAAAACCTTCAATTCCTTGATGTTTAAGTCAATGGATTTATTTAGTCCCTAGACTAGAGCTTCATATTTAGTAGTGTTATTAGTGCATTTGAATTCTAATATACAGGATAAGAAGTTTTGTTTCCCCTTTGGGTCAATGAGGATGCATCCCACTCCCGACCCTTCTTGTGATTTAGGGTTATCAAAGTACAACGTCCGAATTTGGGAAGGACACATTCTAACTTCTTCATGTCTAGTTATTTTTTCCATTTCAACCTGTTTGTCTGCTACTCCCATCAGAGAATGATAACAGAGGATTCTCTCTCCTGTGGCTACTAGTAAGTCTATTTGAAAAATCATTTCAGATTTTTTTGTGGAAGGTATTTCAAACATGTGAGGGGAGAAATTACCGAAACCAGAATCACTGGAGTAGTTTCCTAACACAAAGAACTCTGTTGATGAGGGTTCATTTAGGGTCTCTAAATCAATGACGATATGTTTGAGGTATCTTTCTCTGTCAATCCTGATCATGTTTGGATGTCCTTTTAATGGAAACTAGAGGTGATCCCAGTGGGTACTAAAGTATTCATTTAATTTCTCAGACCAGTCTCGGCTAAGTAGCATTCCATAATCCTCCGAGATGTCTACCACAATTATGTCAATTACTTGAACAAATTTTGGGTGTGTAGCAATTCTGATCATGACATCTTTTGGCTCCCCAATGACCTTTAACTTATTCTTATCTATTTGTATAACATGTTTATCACTTTTGAGTGGGGTTGTGTTCAATTTCATGTAGATTGGCAATGGCATGACATTTGAACATGCTCTTGAATCGACTAGGAAATTATGTAGATTTCTGTTAAAAACCTGAAACGTCAAGAGGAAAGGAGGAACAAAAGGCCTTCCTCCTTTTTCTAAAGAACAAGAATTCACACTTGTCTTATTTGTTAAATTTGTGGGAGATAGGTCACTTTGATCAGTGCTTGTTATTGGGGTATCTATTAATTTTAAGGCCTATAACAAAAAATCATTTTCTTGAGGGATCTTACACATGTCCATGACAGACACATTAGCCTTCATCTTATTCAAGTATTATACCACATTGTAGTCTAGCTTAGGAGCTTCCCATGTGTGTATGTTTGTGGGGTTTCTTTGGGAAGAAAACAACGATTTGGGGTGATCGGTCGTTGTATTCCCTCTAGATAACTGAGTAGTGGTGGGGTTAATTTGGATTGGTTGACTTTTACTTCACATCTGTACAACTAGAACTTCAGTGGGGGGTCCTTGCACTTTAACAACATTTTTTAAAGGCATCATGTGGTTGGAATCCCATAACAACATGGTTTTCTCTTCTGATGGCTCTTGAATTTCTTGATCGATGATACCCATTGTCGAGTCACTGGGTTGTTTGGTCAGAGAAAATTTGTCTAGGAATCGTTTAGCCATTAGATTCATAGCATGCAACCATTGAGGGAAATCCCTTTATGAATTTTTTTCTTGGTGATATGTACATAAAGAGTTAGATTCTACGTTCCCTAAGTTGACGTTTAGGTTGGTGGGGGGGGTGGGGTTCTATAGATTTGAAGGGTGGGTTTCTTTTAAAAAAGGGTTTATAAGGTTTTTGATTTTGGTTTCCTTCCCCAACACTCTTCATATATACGATCTAGTTGGAATTTTTTTTTATCATTTTCTACAGGTTTTCTATGTCCCCTCCCTCTTTTTCAGGGCCTTCTTCTGTTTGTTTTCCAGGGGGCCTAGTCAACAAAATTCCCCTCTTGGGTGGAGGTTATGTTTCTTTTTTTAAGAGTGAGATCTGAATTTCTTTGCATCCTT
Source organism: Picea engelmannii (assembly GCA_009831015.1). Classification (NCBI taxonomy): domain Eukaryota; kingdom Viridiplantae; phylum Streptophyta; class Pinopsida; order Pinales; family Pinaceae; genus Picea; species Picea engelmannii. The sequence goes on along the minus strand of ML784644.1, from coordinate 87,655 downwards.
TCATTTGGAACTCAATTGTTTTATCTTCCTCGAAATTTTTCATTAGGGCATTCTTGGCAACCCTTTTTACGAACATAGAAATAGAAGCTGGGAGAGAATTAGCAGATACTTCAATATGTAGCTCTAGAGTAGGTCTAGCCTTGGGTTGGAATTTGTTCAAAATGGTGTTGAAACTTTGGCTGAAATATTTGACCTTTTCTTTTGGATTCATAGTGGCAGTGAAAATTTCAACCATTAAGGCTCCTGTAGTAGTTTCTTCAGCAAATATTTCTAAGAAATCCTTTTGAAACTTAGTCCAACTAGTTATGGAATAAACCGATAGGTTGAAATACCATGTTGAAGATGAATTTTCAAAGGTATAAGGGAATAGTATACACACCACATATTCGTTTTGTACATTCATCAACCTTATGGCTAATATGAACTTCTTAATATGATCTTTAGGAAATCCAAAGGTTTCAGGATCAAATTTGGGAAGTAGCTTTTCTGGATGTTTGGGTAGGTTATGCATTCGTCCTAGAATTTCCATAGCATATTTTTCCAACCATGGTTGGTTATCTCGAGGTTGATCACCCCCCTCTCCATAGTTATCATTATTATCCCCCGTGTCTTCTAATTCAAAACATTAGCGATGAGAGTTGGAACCTTCCTCTTCAGATTCATAATCATCAGGTTCATAGTAGTTACCAGCTGGTGTTTTGGGTATCAGATTAAGGGGTTGTCCGATCTCTGTGAGGGAAAAATATATCAGTTATTCTACCGTGTGAATGAATACCTGGTCATGGGTGTCAACAATTGGTATTCTTATTTGTTTTCTTTCAAGAAGTAAAGGAGCTAAAGGTAATGCTCCAATCTGTCGGGCATAAGCTCTAGTGATTCTTATGAACTTATTTAACTCTTTGTGGGGAAGAGCGCAAGGTATTTCAGGGTACAAGTTCTCTTCCTCTTCATGTTGAGGTGAGTTACTCATATTGGAAGTACTCTCTGTATGTTGGTTTTCTTGAGAGTGACTAGCCATGCATGTGGGTTATTTTGAATCTATAGGCTTTGCGGAATATATTATCAGAAATATTGTTAGCCATGAATTCGTTCAGAACCTCCTTCTAGCACCAATTATGTTGAGGGGTGCGAGATCCCTTTAACTCAATAGCAGGAACCAAACCCACTTAATAGGCCCAATTAGACTCGTAACCGTTTGATGAGTGGTAAGATTCTCCAGATTTGTGATCTGGATGGAATTATCAATGGGATTTAATTGTGACTGATATATATGTCTTTTCTCTGAAACTGTTCCTCAGGCTATGCAATTCTCTTTTTGGTTCTTTTCTAAAATTTGTAACAAAATAAATATGGAGCTTAAACTAAATGGAAAAGGGAAGTTAATATACATTGGAGAAAGATGGTTTTTGGGATAACCTTTATACCTTAGCATGTAGACGAAGAAAATCTAAACTACTTCAAACTAGCAATAATACTATTTCAACTTGTATACATTAAACATCGTCTCAGATAACAGTTACAAAAAGAAAATATATATGTGACAAGAAGTTAGTGCAGGAAAAGCAATTTTCAATGCTCTATTATCAATCACATGCTAACACAATCGATTTCTATTCATCAACTAGAATAAAATAATTCTCACAACATTATAAGATAACTTAAATAATATATACAACCACTCTTACTCAATACAACAACACATATTGAATTCGAAGACAGATATAATCCCCCTCGGTCCAATCACTTTTACGCCTCGGATGAAAGAAGTATCTTTGGTTCTAAACAAAACCTCTTAATTAAAGTAACTTGCACATAAATAATTCTCTTACAATATCCAAGAAAAAGTCTTTCTCTCAAAAACCATCAACCCCGATATCAAGGTCGATTCTCTTATTTATAAAATAACTCTAAACTAAAAATAACTACTAAGTTGTGTTAAGTTAAGAAAATGACACGTGGCATACTTTATCTATCTGTTCTCTTTTGCTTCGCTTGAGATCATCTAGTCATTTTACTGAAGTGGATTGTTCCTCTCATATTTTGACCATCTGCAAAAAATATCTTCGCATGTATTTTCATATGGGAAACTGTGTTGATCCATTGGAGTGGAGAGGGCCTCCTTAATCTCAATTTCCCATTTTTTGTACTTGATTAGTCTAACACTCATTGAGTGTAAATGTGTTGAACCTGCACAAAATAGATCTAGCTAGAAAATACTACACACATTTTCAAAGAGAAATTGAGAAAGAAGAAACAAGATAGAAAGAATGGAAGAATTCTCATTAACTATATTCCACACTCAAAGAGTGAATAATTTACAATATATATAGAATAAATGAGTAACTAATGAGCCATAGTGGTGGTCTAGATTGATCTGGACACACACCAGTAATTACAAGAGTAAACTGCCACCTAGTCTAGTCTCTCAGGCAGTTACGGGAGTGAACTGCCACCTAGTTGAGTTAACTAGTCAACTAGTCTTCAATTAACTGATTGAACAAAGAGTAGTGAGTTGGTGATGATCTCAATGTTTCATGGTGACAAAACCAATGCAACATCTAAACTCAACTCAACTAGTCAAACTAAAGTGTCAACTGAAAGAGAATATTCTCTAGGTGAAATATTCTCTCTTAAAATACAGGAGACTGGATAATGACTAATTATGACTAATAAAAAAGGAATAACCTTAGGAAAAATAAATCCTAGGTGTGTGTGAAGTAACTCCAACACCCCCCCTGAACATCACTATGGTGAAAATAAAGAATGGGTCCCAGTTACGAGGCCATGTTAGGTACCCAAATACAAAAGATACACTGAACTAAATGAGGAAAGAGGGAAAACCTCATGGGAACCTCCCCCCCCTCAAATTACAATGCATAAAATAAAAAATGATAAGGAACAAAAGGCAGTTGCTAAGCAACCCTGTCCTTCACTCCAAGAAGACCTCGCAACTGTGCAAGTTTGTGCTCTTTGAAGATTTTGTTGAAGATGTAGATGTATGCACGGATCTGATGAAGTATATGCATCATTTATATTTCCACACATATCCACTTTATCTTCTTGTAATGAATAATATCCAAATAAATTTTGGATGAAATTTTGAAAACTGTACGACCGTTTCCAGAAAAATGCTGAAATTTTGTTGATTTTAAAACGATCATAACTTCATTTTCCGGACTTTGTTTCGGATGATTTTTTTTTTTTGAAATTGGATATTTTCCCAAGAGAAATTCAAATATCCAATTTGTTTCTGCAATTTTTTCTCAGAAAATATCAGAATGGTGTCTGATGTGAGCGGCTCTCTTTTTGACTCCTGAGATGCATGCATGGTGCATGCAAAAGTGTCCGCATGTGACTCCTTAGATGCATGCCATATATATTCCACATGAATTTCAGAAAACAAATATGAAATGGAGTAGACATCATCTTCAATTAATGGAATACAAATTTTTGCAAATACTTTTGTAGAAGACTCTTCATAATAAGAGACTTGATCTTCTGATGGCTTCTCTTTTGGCTCTATCTATTTGACCTCCTGCATGAAATATTCACAATATTCTTTATTCCAAAATAGAACCTCCAATCTGGTCCATAATTCATTTGGAGTTGATCCTTGTGATTCTTCATATACTTGATGGAAAAGTTCGGGATAAACAGACATGCCGATACTTCCTATGGACATATCTTGTCTATTGAGAAAGTCATTTTTCTCATCGACAGAATCAGGCTCTACTTCCATTTCCATGGTTATTTGGTATAAGCCTCTACATCTAAGATGAAGAAGATTTTTTGTCTTCCATTCCAAATAGTTATGAGGCGTGAGAAGTATTTCCGGCGAATAATCCATCTTTTTGTTGTCTTCAATCTTTTGTACTTGCAAAAATTGATTTGGTGTAGCTTTTTCTTAGCAGTCTATCGGCTCTGATACCATGTAAATGTGTTGAACCTGCACAAAACATATCTAGCTAGAAAATACTACACACATTTGCAGAGAGAAATTGAGAAAGAAGAAGCAAGGTAGAAAGAATGGAAGAATTCTCATTAACTGTATTCCACACTCAAGAGTGAATAATTTACAATATATATAGAATAAATGAGTAACTAATGAGCCATAGTGGTGGTATAGATTGATCTGGACATACACTAGTAGTTACAAGAGTAAAATGCTACCTAGTCTAGTCTCTCAGGCAGTTACGGGAGTGAATTGCCACCTAATTGAGTTAACTAGTCAACTAGTCTTCAGTTAACTGGATGAACAAAGAGTAGTGAGTTGGTGATGATCCCAATGTTGCATGGTGACAAAACCAATGCAACATCTAAAATCAACTCAACTAGTCAAACTGAAGTGTCAACTGAAAGAGAATATTCTCCAGGTGGAATATTCTCCCCTAAAATATAGGAGACTGGATAATGACTAATTATGACTAATAAACAAGGAATAACCTTAGGAAAAATAAATCCTAGGTGTGTGTGAAGTATACCGATCTCAAGGTTGATTCTCTTATTTATAAAATAACTCTAAACTTAAAATAACTACTAAGTTATGTTAAGTTAAGAAAATGACACATGGCAAACTTTATCTATCTGTTCTCTTTTGCATCGCTTGAGATCATCTGGTCATTTTACTGAAGTGGATTGTTCCTCTTATATTTTGACCATCTGCAGAAAATATCTTCGCATGAATTTGCATATGGGAAACTGTGTTGATCCATTGGAGCGGAGAGGGCCTCCTTCATCTCAATTTCCCATTCTTTGTACTTGATTAGTCTAACACTCAAGCACTATAACACTGCAAGAGATTTAATTGAAGGCTCCATGAAATTCTTCACTTGACCCGGGATCATGCTTCAAACCTGTGAAATCTATTTTTCATACACCTGGTCTTGCTCTGCATGCCGCTTAACTATGTCATGTAAATTGATGAAATCCTCTAGTGGGCCAAACTCTGGCAAGTCAATATTCCTCATTTCCTGATTGATTTTCTCCCAACTTTTCTCACATTCTTTCCATCTTTCTTGCATTTTTCGTCGGGGTTCCTCGACCATGCTTACCCAGTGTTCGGATGCCTTCCTGATTCGGGTGATGTTGTTGTCCATCAACACTTAGATTCCATGCTATTTTGTATTTCAACCCTTCTGCACTTCTCTGATGTAGTCTATCCATTACAAGGATTTATGTTTCTTCTCATGCCATCTCTGCATGTCTTTATAGGTTTCCAGCCCCATAAGGGTATCTTCTTGGAAATACGCTATGATAGCGGTGAAGAGGTCTCTTTCCCTTGCGAATTGTGCATACATCTCTCAGAACTCACACTTTAAGAGTACCACTTCCTGTGTTGAATTTTGGTAATACTCCTCTTGATGTCATAAATGGTCCAATATTTCTTCATGGTGGCTACCTCCCTTTCATCCATTTTTCCCTGTCTAAAGTGGCATCGGTTATGGCCATCCCTGCTCCGATTAGCTCAGTCATCTTAGCACTTTTTGTGTCAAATACCGTCTCCTTTTTGGTTATGAACAGTGTTATATCGAGTGTGAGATTCCTTTTCTTGACTCTTCTTTTCATCACAAATTTATTTTTCCTGTCATAAGAAATTTCCTATATGTCGGCGACTTTGTCTATTGGTTCAAGAATCTGTTGATCTCCCTAGGGCAGAGTATTTCCTAGGATTCCTTCCATATAGAGGTGTTCCATGGCAAGTTATCTTAGTTCCTTAGTAGGGGAATTTCCTCTATGTTTCGGTGACTTGGCCTTCTGCTGCTCCTTGTCGACTGACATAGTCTTTATCCTAGATGGATAAGTAGACGAAGGATCAATATTGGCTGAGAGTTGGATCATTGGGATGTCGATTTCTTGCTGCCCCATTCCTTATTCTTGTTCACTTGTATCCAAGTTGTTCTTAGAGTTGTCATCCTAAGGCTGTGTTCCCAACTGATTGAGAAACATAGTTTCAAGAGTTCTCTTAGCCTCATGGTCACCTTCCTGGGGATTTGAGACCAAAACATCGGAAGCTAGAGAACATGTTTTCCTTGGTTCCTCCTCTTGTTTGATTGGTACTGGGGTTATGCATGAATCTTTTGAACCTTCCTCATTGTCATATATCATGATTAAATCTATGAGTACAATATCCATACCCATCCCACTTGATTCTCTTGCTGACCTTTGCTAAGTTGGAGTAGTCATCGACGATCCTGCCTGTGGTGACATAGGGATGGTGTTTTCTTGGTCGGTATTCTCTTCCAGTGGAATTATATTTGAATTATTTAGTTCTTCCTTCTCATTTGTATCGTCCAAGGTAATTCTCAAAGGTCCTATCAAAGGATTAAGTGTGGGATCTTCCCCTAATCTTTGCATAGCTCTCTCAGCTTCTTCTAGTAATGATATCCCCCTTCTATGTTCCTCGTCCGCTTCTGCTAGAAATTTTTCTTCTCTTACCCTAATGGCTTCTTGAGCAGTGTTCTCTATAGTCTCAACTTGTTCATCCATGGTCATTTCTTTGAATTTGGTTATATTTGGGTTATCCCTTCTATAGAGAACTTACTCCCAGTTTTGGGTTCCCTCGCTAAATATCTCATCTTCGAAGCTATCATGAGCATATGGATAACATGAGGACACTTGTGATGTGTGCTGGAGTACCAGGCCTTTTGGATCATGCTTATGAAAACGGTCTGTGGGGAACTGATACTCAAGCTGACTCAATCCCTCTTGTTTCGCCTATTTAGTATATTTTACCATGTAAAACGTGATATGAAAACCATAGGGTATGAAATCCCTCTTCTTATCCCTTACCAAAGAGGCATTATAGCCTTGCATAATGGTCTGGAAACTTGCCATATTAAATTCATACCTGTGAAAATGTTTCTCGTGCATAATACATCCAGTAGGTAAGATGTCATGTAGAAAACTGATGTTTCTCCATATTTTGGTATCTGTGCCTGTAGGATGTTGATACTCATCTGGTTGGAAATGATGTCTCCCCAATTAAACATTCTCCCAGAGATTGCCACGGTATATGCTAAGGGAATCCACACCTCTAAAAACTATGAGCAATATTTTTCCCAATACAAGCGGAAGTTTAAATCCATTAACTACATGTAATTCTATTTGAGGTTTATCGTTTTGTACCATCCATTGATCTTATTTGTGAAATTCTTATCTTCTTTCCTACATGAGGCTAGTAACTTGCTGGTATCATGGAACTCATAAAACCTGACCACAAATTTTGTATTTAGTCTCTCCTCTGGGTGTCTGAGTTTGTAGTATTTTTGTACCTCTACTGGAAGAAAGACACCAACACAATCACCCTCCCCATTATTGATCATGAATTTCATCGCGTCTGTGTGGTCAATTATCCATCTTAGGGTTTCAATGCAGGGAAAAACTAGGGTTCGCCAGGACATGATATGCAAATGTGATCACCTAATGCTCAGGAAAACCTGGTCATCCAATATCCTAACGTCCGGGTCACTGTGGGGTGTAAAATCCGGGTAATCTTCTTGATTTATTTTGTTAAAAATATTCCCCCAATGTGGGAGAATTACTTTAGATCCAATGTTCACCTCTGTTTCCCCGAAATTTGGAGGCTGGGTAAACTGTTTCTTAGTGCAAGTTTGGATAAGTGACTCCATATTTGAAACAAAATAAATTTCCCTTGCGGTCACCGGTGTCGACCCTTCGTCGATCTCCAATTATTTCATTTTGGGCGTTCTTGGTGAGTGCCTGGTTGTCGGCCTTTGCGAAGGCATTTTCCTGCACAAAACGAAATATTAAGCTGCAAGCCAACTGAGACAAGTGTTATTTGAAGCAATCATAAAATGTAAACAATAAAGATCATGCTTACATCTTCCTTATGGAAATAACCCAGGCTTACTAGTAATTGAAGTGGCACAATGACCTATTATCTCTTCAATGCTCTCTCCTACACCTTCGTTTTCTTGGGAGATCAGTGATTTGTGAATGGAATACCATGCTTGGGAACAGACTTCACAAATTTAAAACATACGTACCTTGTCACATCGAATCTTAAATTCAGGAGTACAGATATGATCTATACAATCTATAACAAAATCCACATCATGCTAAGGATTCAATGCAATGCAAGCTGATGACACAGGAGCATGTTACTTTTAGAGTTCATCGACGAATTCAAATTTTTGAAAGTTGATCAACGTGGGACGCCATCTTATTGGTTACTTGAAGTTCTTACTTGTCTTACAAATCACAAACCTCGTCCTTCACTTAGCTATAGGTGTCTCCTCAAATCACCCGAGTGTTTGTCGCACTTCAATGGAACTAGTATGATCGTTATTGGGGATAAGCAGGATCATTAAATGGATAGCACAAATCTACTAGGATCGTCAGCATCAGAAGATAAAGATTCGATCTAAAACTAAAAATTTGGTGTTCTAGCAATCAACCGATAGTTAATGAGTGCATCAACATCGACGAATTATCTTTGATGTTGTTTCGTTGGTGCCTCTAGGAAAATTTTTTGATGCCAACCCAAACTGCCATACAGTGATGATGAGGAGGTGCTGACATGGTAGTATAGATATGACATGGGGAACATCAAAATATGATGTGGGTATCACCGAGAAATACAGACTGTTTACGTGACAAAACACGTGGCGGTTGATTTGACCCCTTGGGCATGAGAAGCATTTCTTTTCGGTGTCGGTGATTTTCTTTTTTAAAATATGTTCATGTGCCCTTTCTCCCTCTTTGCCGATGCCGACGATATATCGGTGATCAACGATCGGCAATTTTTGTTGCCTATGTTGACAATTTACCTTTCATATTTCGCTGATGTCAACGGTACATCGACGATTTGTAGAAAACGTTTTTGCATGCCAGGATAATCGATCGGAGAGTGGCTCTTTATAAAACAATTTTTAAGTTGTGTACAACTTAGTCTAATGCCACATTTACTTAGAGAAAAGTTTCAAAATTTTCAACAAACTTCAAACCCAAATGAATGTGATCGATGATAAAACAAAACAATAGAAAAATCCATTGATCCCTACACAACTGACTCCATTAAGATAATGCCAAAGTGGTACCCAAAAGAAAAAGAAAATTCTCAAATACTTTTAGGGTGTGTTGAGTGCTCAACACTTGGTAGCACAATCCATAGCTAGAAGTGCCACACAAATACCTGAAAACCCTCTTTACTGTTGTCCAATGTTCCTTCCCTAGTTTTGACATATACCTGCTCAAAACTCCCACTACATGTGAAATGTTTGGTCTAGTAAAGACCATTTCATACATCAAGTTTCCAATCACACTAGCATATGGAAAATGGGACATGTCCTTTTCTTCTTCTTGTGCCTTGGGAAACTGATATGTAGATAACTTTACACCTACATGAATAGGAACTTTGACTGTTTTACTTTCCTACATGTATGTGTCAAACATTTGTTACCACATCCTAGGTGATTGCTTCAGACCATATAGTGACTTATTTAGCTTACAAACCAACTCTTTATTTCCCTTCACTGCAAAACCTTCTGGTTATTTCATTTATATTTCTTCTTCCATATCCCCATGTAGGAATGTTGTCTTCACATCCATCTATTCTACTTCAAAATCAAAAGAAGTAGTAACAAATAAAATAAATCTAATAGAAGTTAACTTAGTAACAAGAGAAAAAATTTCACCAAAGTCAATTCCCTCTACTTGGGAATAACCTTTTACTATTAACTAAGCTTTGTATTTCTCCACTTTTCCTTCTACATTCAAATTCTTGTTAAACACCCATTTGTTGCCAATGTCCTTTCTTTCAGTTGGAAATTCAACTAGATCCCATGCCTCATTTTTATCAAAGGAATATATCTCTTCAACCATGTCCTTCTTCCATAGTTTACTATGCTTTGAATTCATTGCTTCCCTAACAATTCTAGGATCATCATCAATAATAGATAATAATAAAAAAATAGCACAAAAATCAGGTGGACTATACCTTTCTGGTTTCCTTCTTTCCCTTATTGATCTCCTCAATACTAGAGTATGAGGTTCTTCTTCTTTTGATTCATCTTCTTCTATTGATTTATAATTTGCATCATCCAACTCAAACTCTTTTTTCTCAAGTTTTTGTTGCCTTGGTAGGAATTCTTGTTTGGGAACATCTTTAACCTCTTTAAAAAAAACATATCAACTGTAAACAATATTCTTAGTTTATGGGTTCCAAATATTATAACCTTTCATACCATCTTTATAACCATTAAAGATAATTTTTTCAGCTTTATTATTCATCTTAGTCTTATTTTCCTTTGGAACATGTACATAAGAATCACAACCAAACACTCTAAGATGCTCAAGACAAGGTTTCTTACTAGTCCATACCTCATGTGGAGTTTTTTCCACCAATGTAAATGAGGGTAATCTATTTACCAAGATCCATGCAATACCTACTACCTCTGCTATAACGACCCCTCTGTTACGACATCAAAACAAGTGAGTACGGTAGTGGTAAAAAAAAGAAATGTTTTATTTTTTATCCACTGTTAGAAAAAGTGATAAGCGACAATAACATACATCAACATTTACACATTCCATTCCCATATACATCATTATAAATCAAGAATCAATGCAACATCACTAATATTCAAGATCAACCATATCAAATAAAGATAACAAAAATATCTACCCTCCCAACCTATCCTGCAAGGTTAGGACCTCCAAGACACATAATCAATGCTCAAGTCCAGGATTCATCTCATTGATTTTGACCATTTAAGGTCTCAGGACTAGCGATTGTTCTGAGGAACAAGGAGGTGTCTAATTCCCTTATCCACAATCCTATTCCGAGTTCCGTGAATAAATCAACAACAATACCCATCATAAATTCTTTAAGCACATAGTATATTCTACAATGATTCATAAATCATTTAAGAAATATTCAAGTGTATTGAGCAATAACATATTATAACATTTTGTAACAACACCTTTTGCACAACTTGAATGTAGGTGACCACAACCAATAGCAAATTTTTATTTTTATTTTAAAACTGATTAAGATAATTTAATACCAACATTACATAAATATTTTAATCATGTAAATAACCTCTAATTATTCAATAAAGTTATTCTTACTCAACATCAACATCATAATAAGGTCAAGATATAATATCAATAAGAAATTTACATTTCCTTCATCATAATACAAAATAAGGCAAGGTGACGAAGGTATTCAATGCACAACAACTAGTCTAAACAAAGTTTTACCTTCTTTTTGTCAATGTTTCATCGAAACCTGCACGGGATATCTAGCTAAAGAAAGTACAAATAAAGCTTATTAAGAAAGGAAGAGATATTCAATATGAAAGAATGAGAAAATATATTCACACTACTCCAATGAGCTGATGATTGATACATAGATGATGCTCAATATGATATAATGAATGATTGGACTACACTCATATATAGACCACAACATTCCATGATATCAGAATGCATGCATGCATAATAACATAATAGTGATGATCTAAAATGGAACTAGTCAGTGAACTCCCACTGAACCAGTGTACCGAAAATAGAAATTTCTCCAACACTCTTAAGGAATACACTAATATACTTTATTACTCATCAACTAAACATAAGTTATTTTCTTCTAAATATTACCAATATATAATTTATTGTACATCATCTAGACAACTTACCACATGAACTATCCATATGATCTATAATAGTTCCAAAACAATATTTAACCTATGATATAACTGAGAGCATACCTGACATCAATAATTTAACACTAGTGCCAATCATTACTTATAAAACATTATTTTCCAAGAGTTTCTTTGTACTAAGTAAGGAAATATTCCTTCTATTATTGTATCAAAGTATTACTCATTTAAACAAGGATGCTATTAGGTCTTCATAATGATGTTAAATACGTACATCCCTTATGTCTCTAGCATAATGTTCTTAGTACATAGGATATGGTACATCTATAAATGTAGATTACCATAGGTATGTAGGATGTTGATTATATATATGAGATATCATTAAGATTTATAAATTTATTTAATTTTAGTCTTAAGGATTACGTATTATTTATTCAACTTATTTTTCACTTGACTATCAACTTTAACCTATCGAAAGGCTCGAAAGGTAAAACGAGAGGACCGAATAATAACTATTTAAAACAAAAGATTTCTATAAAAAATTCTAAGGCAGTCATTATCCTTATCCAAGATTATTTAAAAATATGGAACTTTGTCGAACTAAAATTAATCGATCATTAAATTATCATGCGCACTAGGGAAGGGACTCAGATTTGGACAAATGCCATTGGAGATCCTGGAAGATCTGAAATAGGAGAAAAAAATGTTTCCCAACTGATTCCAAAATCGTGTAACTGAGACTCTAAATAGAATAAACATTTACATTGAAAAATCATTGGGATGTCCTCATTAAACAAGCAGAGAATAGATTTGTTATAGAGATAATGATCAATGAAATTGAAAGAAATTTTAACGAAGGGTTGGTTAACTAGAGTTCTGAGGTGAGGCAAATGAATTGGTATACAATGATTCCAAACTAGCTTTTATATTTCTACGATGCACTTAGATATTCTTAAACAACTTTCGAAATTAAAGGCGTTTGTCATGTCCCATAAATTTATGAACGCATCACATGAACTAAAAAAATGAAAGGGAAGGGATGCTCACGACATCATTCACGGAAATAAAAGATCAAGAGATCTATTTTATTATGAATGGATCTAGAAATTTGTATCAATCAAAAGAGTGTGATGAGGTAATCATTGCACGCCTAGGGATGACTACCCTAATTCATCGTGACCAAACACGTAAACAGTCACTTGACTACAGAAAGCTAAACTAACTAAAGCATGGTGAAGGAATAAGCCTTGCCTATTGTAGTTTACTCCAATATGTTAATTATTAACTTCCGATGATCTAAGTATGTGACAATGAAAGAAATCCAAAATCAATCCCCTTCTTATCGTTAAAGATGCATTGTTCCTTTGGGTAGATAAGGGAGTTTTTAAGTGAACCCATAACTTTCTCAGAATATATTGAGGAGTTGGTCATCGATCGTTAAAGATTATAACTCTTTATAAATTTCCCAATGGAAATTACTCCACTATGAGCTAGGATAACAAAAAATAGTGGAGCGCAAATAAGTACTAGAATCTGAGTTATGGATTTGAGGATGAAGAATGACAACTTCCACTTCGGGATTTATCAAGGGAAATAAAATCTATCAACTGGTAAAACAAGGAGGTCTGGTCAAGAAGGAGGGTTGACGAAAACGAAAATCCTTCAGGTAAAGAAGGATGAAGACAATCCTGTGGATGACTTCACGAGGATTACATCCAACGTAGATCAAGCCACGATTCAATTTTAATTCTCATTATAATGATTAACCCCACATCTTTATCGTCAAAATCAATAGATCTAATCTATTTTCTTGCTACCAAATAAAAGAAGAGTTGACATTCATATTCCCTATTTGACTAACAATATATATATTTTTTAACTTGCTCTTCACAAAAGAGGTAGATAAGTCTATAATTCCTATTAGGAAGAAACTACATAATACTAATCTCGTTGATCCAACATTATCATAGTGTAAGTACGAACTAAAACAAGGAGAACAGAATACTAATCACGTTGTTAATAAAAATTGTAAACACAGAGTTCTATTAATGCTATCTTACAACATTCATCTAATATTTACAATATCTACAATGAGAATAGGAGATTTAGTGAGAGAACAAATAAATAAAAACTTGTTAATAGTAGATATGGAAACTAGTGCCACAATCCATATACTGGTACACATAATTATAAATCAATACAGAATATATAATTTCAACGTAGTACAGTGATCGTTATTATCACTCTATTAAAGAAAAATTGAAATTCTATTGCTGATATACAGTTACGTTTAAGAGTGACTCTTGAGATTTAAAAATTACAATAACAGATCTCTCTCTCTCTCTCTCTCTCTCTCTCTCTCTCTATATATATATATATATATATATATCTTTACTTGGAAACAAATATAACCATAGTTGAATACAGTAACTAGAAGATTTTTTGTTGGCAATGTAAACTCCTTCTATGACCTTGCGCAACGTCCAAGTTATTCTCCTGCCAATCCCAAGACTTCATCAGTACCTCCCAACCAATTCTAGGGGTACTCTTCTCCCCCCTTATCCCCCTGAGCCACAAAGGGGCCATGCACAAGAACCAACAAACAATAGCTCCAAGGATTCACTCGCAAGGAAGAGCTTCCACTCTTTCTACAAACTTGGTATCCCAACTCTCACAATTAAAACATAGTCCACAAAAATTTGGCAACATAACATTACCAAAAAAAATGAGGTCCAATTCCTTTCTACACCATTTGTTTTATAGAAATTTCTTTACTGCCACATGTCCTCATGCAAAATTAATTGTCTTTTTAGATTAGTTTAATTATGATTATTCACCCACACACTTGTCACACTCTCCCCAAGTTTCACAAGTAATTACCATTTTTATTTTATTTAAAATGTCAAAATTCCCTCACATTTCCCAAGTGTTCCTATTTTTGCTCTTAGTTGTCCCTTTGTTCCCCAATTTCTCATTTAATGAGTGTCTCCTAACTAGATCTTAGTTATATTTGGATTAGGAGTCTTCTTCTAGTTAGACTAGTGGTAGGTTGAATCAAGATTCTATTCTAAGTAAACACCTATTCTCTCAATTTTTTATTTATTTCTATTTAAAAATCCTTTTTATTAATTTCATGCACACATGCATTTTATCCATTCTTTAAATTTTATTCCCCCTTTTTCTAGAATTTGATTATATTCTCAAATATTTTAACTTATGTATTAATTCATTTAGTCCTTTAATTCATTTAGACTCAGGCTTGAACTTTTGTTAGGATTTATAATTTAAAAAAAGTTTTTAAAATTAATTATTATATTCCAATAAGGTCTAATCATTTCAATGCTTTCTAGGCCACCTAGATTTATTGACTCGACTTTTAAATTTTGCAACGTGCCCTTCAAGATGCACCTCCATGCTCCAAGGGTGTCACTCACCTTTGACTGGTTTTGGAAGTTTGTCTGACCCTTGGAGTGAACACTCCACTCGATCGACCTTGTGAGAGACTAAGCACTTCTAAGGAATAAGGAATTTTCTTTATTGTGCGCCCCTTAGAATCTTCGTGAGTGACTATCTTAGTCCTCCCTCACAACATCATGGACCTCTTGAAATAGGTAATCATTAACCTACAGTTCATACCATGATGAGAGTTCTAGTAGGCTATGACAGAGATGCTTCCACACCTCTCCCTCAACTGTTTAGTTTCTGTGCATGGCCCCTTTACTCATTATGTGAGTTGGATTAGTAAGCATCATCAGTCTGCATCCATTGACAAAATGCGATCAATAATCCATATAAATAAATCATACTTAATCAATCATATATCACATGTGCGTAAAATGGAATATTCAAACAAATACAATCTAGTCCCTGACTCAATATGGATTCCAAGGAAGTCCATTGATGCCATAAGCATCCATAACCTATCATGTGTCCCGCACACTTAGGAAAACATGTCAATAGAATCTTCCAATACATAGACATCAAAATATCAATAAGTCACACATCATCATCATCATTTATAACCCATTAATCAAAATGAAATCATAATATACCATAACCGGATCACTTGCACGCAAGTGTCCTCAAAGAACAAGTCAATAAAAGTGTGCTCCGTGGAGTGGGATGTTACATACACCCCCTCTTGTTTTAAACTTCATCTTGAAGTTTGTACAATATAAATGCAAGTAAATAAATTTATCTAACAAAGATCTATATATCTAATCTATCAAACAAGTATGGAAACTGTTGACGCATCTCATATGTGTCCTCCTAGGTAGCTAAGTGTGTACTATAGTTATCGCACTGGAACTTGACCTAATCGACTATTCGATGCCATAGTTGTCAAATGTGATGGTCCAAAATGTGGATTGGCTCTACCATGAGAGAACCCTTGTTCAACATCTGCAAAGAGATCATGTCAATAACATGTGATGGATCACTAATATAATGTCATAAAAAAGATACATGAAATACATTGTTCATACACATTAAAGAATGAGAAAAAGCTAGTCGATAAGCCATGGGTCCCTTCTTTTTCACAATGTTGAAAGGTCCCACAAACCTAGGATATAGTTTAGCACCCTTTCCAAACTTGATAGAAATCTTGTGTGGTTTTACCTACAAGAAAAATCTATCGCCAACTTCATAATTGCAATCAACATGATGCGCATCATCATAACTCTTCCATCGATCCTATGCTTATTTAATCCTTTGTCTTTTTGATTGCATATGTTCTTCCATTTCTTAGATCGCTTCCAGTCTTACCAAGACCCTATCCTCAAGTCGATCCCAACTCAATAGCATCTGACATGGTCGCCTGTAAATAAATTCAAAGGGTGCCATCTTAATCATACCCTATTATCTGTTGTTGTATGCAAACTCTAACAGTGGCAAGAAGTCTTCCCAATGTTTTTGTTGGTCCATTACACACATACACAACATATCCTTCAAAATCAAGTTCATTCTTTATGTTTTTCTGTCTATGTCAGGGTGATACATTGTAATAAAATTCAACTGCGTTCCCAAGGACTCTTGTAAACTGGTCCAAAACCATCATGTAAGCATTGATCCTCGATCGGATATGATCCTTCTTGGTACACCATGTAATATCAAAATATTTATCACAAATACTCTAGCTATGTCTGGCACCTAATACATCATACGCACTAGAATAAAGTGTACACTCTTCATCAGATTGTCAACTACCATGAAAATTGAATCACGTCTCCTTGTCGTCAGTGGAAATCCAACGATAAATTCCATCGAAATGACCTCCCATTTAGATTCAGGAATAGTGTGTGGTTTTAACAATCCTGTTGGGTGTTTATGTTCATCCTTCACTTTTTGACACTCTAGACATCTCGCCACATAACTAACTATGTCCTCTTTCATTCCTTTCCAGAAGAATAAAGGCTTAATGTCTGCCTTCATCTTCGTGACTCCCAGATGAGCCATGTACACTACTCGATGCACTTCACTCAAGATAAAACCTCCTAATTAGTCATTAGGAGGTATGTAAATTCTGTCATTAAATCTCAACAATATGTAGTTGTATAATGAATAACCTTCATACTTTGACACCATCATGGTATCTTGTACAATACTATTCTTAATGTGCTTGTACCAATCATTGTCAAACTGTAAGGCTAGAATATTTTCTCGAATATTCGTCTTAAGTGGTATTACCAAGGATATACGTGGTCTCCGACTCAATGCATTTTCCACTCTATTCACTATTCCTTTAATGTAATTAATCTCAAAGTCGTATTCTCTAAGTAATTATGACCAATGTCTTTGTCGCACATTCAAGTCACTCTGTGTAAATATATGTTGCAATGCACAATGATCTGTCTTTAATTTGAATTTTCATCCAATCAGATAATGTCTCCAAAATATCAAGGAATATACAATTTCTAATAACCCCAAGTCAGGCGTTGCGTAGTTCTCTTCATGCTTTCTCAATTTCCTTGAAATGTAAGCGATCACTTGACCACATTTCATCAAAACTCTGCCTAAGACTTCCTTGGATGCATCCATGCATACCAAGAATTCTTTGTCCATGTCGGGGACCTCTATTATCAGTGCTATCGTCAACAACTCTTGTAAAATCCCAGTTTTAAACCTTATGAACTATAATGTATTGTGTAATTGTGACTTAGGCCGGTGAGCTGATAAAGTCAAAAAGAGGCTAGAGTGCCTAGGAAATTTAACACTTCATATACATTAATAAAATAAACCACTGATTGCAAGACAGACAAGGACAAAAGAGATAGGGGGCTATGATTCCACGAGAGAGGGGGCTTGAGGGGCTAAGTCTTTTTATTATTATTTTGTTTACCCATAATTGATTTTATGGATAAAAGGGGGTTACATGAGCTTCTTGGGGGAGGCCATGTGGTTATTGATTTCCAAGTAATTGTATAAACCCATCTTTGGTTTGGGTGGGGGTTTACTTGTTCTTATTCATTCATTGTTACACCTTTTCCACTCCTAATTTTTGGGAGCCTCACTCTTGC
>ML784644.1:31260-68594 GCA_009831015.1 Picea engelmannii | reverse complement strand
TGGTTCACCCAGTGTGGGCTACTTCCATCAAATAAATTGCCAAGTCCTTCCTTTATTATTATCCAACAAAAGAAGGGATACAACCCATAGCAAACCCATTGTAACTTCCTCTTCATTCTCTCACAGTCTCCTATCTCAGAATATAATATTCGCCATAATGCATAGTCGCAATACATTTCCCTCATAACAGAGGGTTTCCTTCTAGGGTGAAAAAACCTAACATAATTTCTAACGTTAGATCTGCGACCTCATAATGAACGGTCCAGATTTACAATGAAATTACAATATACATTTACAAGGAAATTTTTCTTTCGGGGGCTTCACCCCCGTACCCCCCTCTACACTCCCCCATGTGGAAGAGTGTACATACTTATGGGGCTTAAATACTTCATGGGGTATAAACACGATTTAAAACAAAATACCTCTGAATCAGGAAGATAATCAAGCTCCACAACCAATAATATCCCACTTGGAGACTGATCTCAACAACTCCACAGCTGCTGTATATGTTGGACTCTGAACCTTCTTGGACCTGGAAAATTTCTCATCTTCATCTTCATTCTTGAAGACCAACTGAAACTGAGCAATAACTCAGTTTCTCCTTGGTTATTCCCTTTGTTAACATGTCTGCAGGATTCTGGCTAGTGTGTATCTTCTCCAACTTCAAATGTCCATCTTCCAAGATGGATCGTATGAAATGGTACCTCAAATATATATGCTTAGTCTTCAAAGGGAAGGCTGAGTTATTTTCAAGATGAATGGAACTCTTACTGTCATAGTACAACCTATTATTCTCCTGCTTCTTTCCCAATTCCTCCATAAACCTCTGTAATCAAATCATTTCTTTACTAGCCTCTGTAGCAGCAACATACTCTGCCTCTGTTGTTGAAAGTGAAACAACCTTTTGCAGTTTAGAAATCCAACTTACTATTGTTCCACCTATAGTAAAAACATACCCTATGGTGCTCCTCCTGCTGTGTTTATCACCTACCATATCTGAATCAACATATCCCTGTAGAAAAGTGTCTGATCTTCCAAAACATAATGCATGAGTAGCAGTACTCTCAAATACCTGAGAATCCACTTTACTCCCTCCCAATGTTCTTTACCTGTATTGTTCATATACCTTCTCACAACTCCCACTGCATGTGCAATATCTTGTCTTGTGCAATCCATTGCATACATCAAGCTACCAATTGTTGATGAATAAGGGACCCTGGACATGTATTCTATCTCCTCCTGTGTCTTGGAACACATTTCCTTAGTTAATTTGAAATGGTTGGCCAAAGGTGTACTAACTAGTTTTTCATTCTGCATTTTGAACCTTTCCAACACCTTCTCTATGTACTCACCCTTAGACAATGTCAATTTGTGATTTTTCCTATCTCTTGTTATTCTCATACCAAGGATTTTCTTTGCAGCACCCAAATCCTTCATTGCAAATGAATTAGCTAATTTCTTCTTGAGAACATTTGTATCTCGCATATTAGACCCTACAACAAGCATGTCATCTACATATAATAGCAAGATAATATAGCTTCCATTTTCTATCCTTTTAAAATAAACACAGTGATAAGAATGACATCTACTATAACCTTGTTCTGTCATAAACCTATCAAACTTAAAATACCACTGCCTTGGAGCTTGCCTTAGGCCATACAATCTCTTCTTCAACTTGCATACCAAAATCTCCTTCCCTTTGACCTCATACCCCTGTGGCTGCTACATATAAATCCCTTCCTCCAAATTCCCATGGAGAAAAGTTGTTTTAACATCTAATTGTTCAAGATGCAAATCTTCTACTTCCACAAGACTTAAAATAGTCCTAATTGAAGTCATTTTAACAACAGGAGAAAATATTTCATCAAAATCTATACCTTTCTTTCGTGCAAACCCCTTTACAACAAGTCTATCCTTGTACCTCTTTTCTCCTCCATATTCTTCCTTCAACTTGTAAACCCATTTATTCTGCAACGGTCTTTTTCCTGCAGGCAACTGAACCAAGTCCCAAGTCTGGTTATTTGCCAAGGAATCCATTTCCTCTTTCATGCCTTGCTCCCACTTCTTTTTGGTGTCTACCTGCATTGCCTCTTCATAACATTTCGGTTCACCAGAATCAATCAACAATAAATAATACAATGAAGGAGAGTATCATTTAGGGGGCTATACTTAACCTGGTAGATATTCTAACAACACTTGTAGGTGTTTGAGGTACCTGCTTCTCCTGTTGTTGTACATTTTGATTTTCTGGTTCCTTTGGAATTTCTTTTTCAGTGATCTCATAAAGCACTATGTATTCTTGTTTTTCTTTTTCCTGTTTCTTTCCCTGCAACTGATCTTTGTACATGACCTTCTCATTGAATATGAAATTTCTACTCCTAATGATTTTTTTATTTTCATAATCCCATAAGAGATAACCAAAATCATTAACACCGTATCCAATAAAGGTACACTTCTTGGATTTTGCCTCAAGATTTGTTCTATTTTCTTTATCAATATGGACAAATGCTTCACAACCGAAAGTCTTCAAAAAAGAATAGTTTACCTTTTTTCCTGTCCATTCCTCCTTTGGAATTCTACCATCCAAATAGCTTGAAGGTCCTTTGTTTATTAAGTAAACAAAAATATCTACAACGTCTTCCCATTATTGTAAGGGAAAACCAACATGCAATCTCATACTCCTTGCACACTCCATGATTGTCATGTTCATCCTTTATGACACACCATTTTCTTGTGGTGTTATTGGAACTGTCTTCTCTCTATGAATCCCATGGTATGAATAGTAATAATCAAACTCCTTGCTGCAATATTCACCTCCATTATCTGATCTGAGACACTTCAAAATGTTTCCTTTCACATTCTCAACCAAAAATTTCCATTTCTTAAAAGTATCAAAAACATCAATTTTTTGTCGAATGCAATGAACCCAAGTTTTTCTAGTTGCATCATCAATAAAAGTAACATAGTAATGAGAGCCACCAAGAGATGATACTTGAGCTGGTCCCCATACATTTGTATGCACAAGATCTAACCTTTCATTCTTTTTTTCTTTTCCAACTCTGAGAAATCTGACTCTCTTATGTTTTCCATAAACACAATGCTCACAGAAGTCCAAATCAATTTGTTTAAGATCTGGAAACAAATTTACTTTGTGAAGTATCTGCATTCCCTTATCACTCATGTGTCCAAGCCTATGATGCCATAGTGTTGTATCCATTCCTGTAGAAGCTAAATATATAGAAGAGTTAGTATTACCAGTACATAAATACAATGTACCTACCTTCTCTCCTTTTGCTATCACCAATGATCCTTTGATGACCTTCCACGTCTTATCTGTAAATATGGATATACAACCTTCACTTGCCAACTGCCCTATTGAAATTAGATTTTTCCTTAAATCTGGAACATGTCTTACCTCTTTCAACAACCATTGGTTTCCATTGCGTTGTTTTATTTTTGCCTTTCCCATTCCAACAATTGTGCATGGTGCATCATCACCCAAATGAACCTGTCGAAAATCACCTTGAACATAATCTAGAAAATGTTTCCTATGGGGTGTGGCATGAAATGAAGCCCCTGAATCTACTACCCAAGACTCAAAAATATTATCTATAGAAAGAATCAAAGCATCTTGTAACACATCACCTGTTACATTTGCTTCCTAATTTCTCTCATGTTGTCCATCTCTTTGTTTCTTTGGAGATTGCAGTCTTTCTTTAGATGTCCTTTCTTACCACAATTACAACACTCTATCTTTCCAAGTCTAGATTTAGATATACCCTTCCTAGAATTCCTGTGGTTCCCTGATCCCTTTCCTCTATCCTTTTGACTTCCCCTTCTCTCCATGTTCAACGCATTACCTGATGTCTCACCTGTGCTTTTTCGTCGCATTTCCTCACTAAGGATAACACCAACAACAACATCAAATTTTAAAGTATTTGAACCAGAGACAGAGTTACTTACAACCATGACCAAGCTGTTCCATCTTTCTGGCAATGAGCATAAGATTAGAAGAGCCCTGACCTCATCATCAAAGTCCACTTTTACAGAACTTAGTTGATTAGTAACCATATTAAAATAATTTAAATGATCTGCAACAGACCCACTTTCTGACATCTTCATATTAAATAATCTCTTCATTAGAAATACCTTATTGGACGTAGACAATTTTTCAAACAATTTATCCAATGTGTCCATCAAATAATTTAGCCAGGCTCAGCCGTATCATTCCTAGAGAATTTATATTCAAGAATATCCCATTCTTCATCCTTCATAGAAGGCGACTTCTTTGCTACTTCGCCCAATGGTAGGAATAGATCCTTCTGATATAAATAATCTTCCATCTGCATCTTCCATAACTGATAGTTTTGGCCATTAAATTTTTTGACCCTAAACTTTCCATCTTCTGACATTGCTCCCACTCGAACCAGGAACCCTCCTTTCCTACGAGTTACCTTTCGCTCTGATACCAGTTGTTAGAAAAATAGGACCGTGGAGCAATAAAATAAAACAAATGAGGAAACAAAATATAGAGGATACACAATACAATAGAGACACAAATATACGTGGTTCACCCAGTGTGGGCTACTTCCACCAGAGAAATTGGCAGGTCCTTCCTTTATTATTATCCAACAAATGAAGGGATACAACCTACAACAAACCCACTGTAACTTCCTCTTCATTCTCTCATAGTCTCCTATTTCAGAATACAATATTCGCCATAATTCATAGCCGCAATACATTTCCCTCATAACAGAGGGTTTCCTTCTAGGGTGAAAAATCCTAATATAATTTCTACCATTAGATCTACGACCTTATAATGAACACTCCAGATTTACAATGAAATTACAATATACATTTACAAGGCGCACTCCCCCGCGTGGAAGAGTGTACATACTTCTGGGTTGTAAATACTTCATGGGGTATAAACATGGTTGAAAACAAAATACCTCTGAATCAAGAAGATAATCAGGCTCCACCTCTGAGAGGTACTTAGCCAATTGTTGTGTGTTTAGACTTGGCCTAGGACCCGTCCTTGTGAATTCATAGCCCTAGCTTGGGGGTGACCTGCTGTTGAGAGTAAATTAACAACAGTGTCTATGGTTGGGATGAACTTCCTTGTTCTGCAACTAGTTGGTGAACGCTTACTTGCAAAGATAAGTGCTCTATGTGTTTTATGTGTAATGTTTATTTCTGCTATGTATTTAATTATCTCTGAGATATGTGTTCTAATGTGCCTATCTACTGGCTATTTGTTGTGCATGGCATGTTGTTTATCTCTTTTATGTTGTGGCATGGATATTGTCTTATGCATGTGGTTTTCATGCCTCCAACGTTCATTAACAATCCTTTGATTTCGATATAAGATTAGAAAACCGAGTCTTGGGACTGCAACATGCCCCGCCTGCTGGTAGTTGGGTGTGTTGTATCCTGTTTAAGTGGCGTAGCCCGGCCTATGGGTGGTTGGGTACGTTACAGATTGGTATCAGAGCTTCTGGTTGAAACACCAGGCATGTATGGGCCAGATCTGTTGGTCAGAGTCTCATGGTTGAGATCGATTTATGACCTTGAAGTTGTAAAGCTCAGGAGGAATGGTGTTGCAGAGTCCGCTCAGGAGCTAGAACGTTTGAGATCCTTTGTAAGGGATCGAAGGATCATGACCATACATTTCGAATTCAGGAGTGATTGCTAGTGTGGGATCAAGAGAGATCTGGATCGTTGGATCAGAGGGTCAGTGAGTAGAAGTCGTTCGATGAAGGAAAAACTAGAAGTTGGGAAAGGTTAAGTGCTAGCGGGAAAAACCCCCCTATGGATACACCAGGGTTTACAATGTAGGCAGATCAATAACCATTTAAAAGTCTCCTACTTCTATAACTACCCCAAACATACCCCAGACTTATGCAGGAAAAGAAAAATGAGAAGGATATTGTACCTTTAATTTGTGTCCGATGTTGATCCTCTCACACTTGTAACTTCGATGACTACAAACCTCCTCCCACGGTCGACCTGCATTCAAATACAGATAAACAGAGAAGTAAAATCATGAATTTCATACATAAATAAGGGCTAGCTTTTAGAATAAAAATATACAACAAATGCAAACATTTGACACATCATGTTTTGGGACAGGAAAATTACTTCTTTTATTGATAATGCAATGATCACTTATAACCAAAGTCGGCTACTACTCCTCAAACTTGGTCCGAGCTCCTCTTCACCAAGATCCAAGTGCACCTCTGTGTATCTTTCTCCTCTCAACCTTCTTCTTGGGAAATGGATTGGGTTCTTATGGAGGAAAAAGGGAAAAATGAGGAATTGTGAGGCAATTATCACAAGAAGGCTGCAAATGGTTGGGGCAAGGAGGGGATGTGAAACGGGTAGAGTTTCACTGTTCTTATGTCTAGATATGGAATGAGACCCCAAAACCTCATTTTATATGGGAAAAGGATGGTTATTCGGTTGGGTGATGGGATATAGGCAGTGGATTAGTTGGGAAACTACCCAATAGCCTGTAATCTCAATGAATTCCTTGCAAATTTTTAATTTTTTCAACTTTTCAAGTATACGTAGGCTGTATTGGTGCAACATGCATACGTACGTGGGCTGTAGTGGTGCAACAAGCGTATGTACATGGGAAGTATTGGTGCAGGGCACGTACATCTTAAAAAAAGAGTTTTTAAGAAGAGCAACTCAGTGATGGCTTGGAAAAAAATGCAAGAGGGCCAAATGCCAATTATGCATATGTAGAGAAAATTAGGGTTATAACTGATGCCCCCTAATGTGTGAGTTCAGAAGAGCATATGATGGCCGAAATACATTACAAAATCTTCACCAAAGTACGGAATGAGTGAGCTCGGGACCAAAGTTCAGGAGGTGCCATTTGCAAAAATAACGATTGTCTCTCTGAGGTGGGCATACCCATGCTCGCGATGAAATAAATCATGGTTTCCAATCAAATACACTACAAATCCATGTCATATAACCATATAAGGTGTAGCCACGAGCAATACACAATGGATCTACATCTCAAAATCAAAGATATACAAGTATAGTATCCATCTTCAAGAAGCCAACGACGCCTGATGGTTGGAGATGAGGTCTTCAGAGCTCCAACAACAACTTCAAGATCTTCAAAAATCGAGTAGGAGTGTAATGTGAGTGTACGAATTCACTATCCATAGGTCTTCAACAACTTGTCGAGAACAGACAAAAGGATCTTGATGATCAGGTAGAGAACTTCATTGATTTCGAACAAGGATTTGATTGGACTTTGAGATGGTTGAGCATGAGGGAAAGAGACAAACTGTAGAAAGGCTGAATTAGGATGGGTGAAAATTCCCTTGGACAAGAGCATGAAATATTATCAGACTCAGGCAGCATGACATTGGCATAAGTTCACAATGCAGGAGGCAACGTAAACTCTCCATGTGTTTGGAAGAGTAACCAAATGGAGGAGGACGCAACTCTATGTAGCGAGAACAACTTCCTAAGGTTAAAATCCCAAATATTGAGAAACAAACGGAAGGATGTGATTTTTCCAAGGGCGACTCATTGTGCTGCCAAAAAAGAATATATATTTCCCATCCCCTCTTTTTGGGTTTTTTTATTTTTTTATTTTTTTCAATTTTTTAAAGAGCTTGAAAAAGAATAAAAGAATGCTATGTTACAAAGGAGGAACGAGTGTCAGAAGCATACTAGTTCCAAGCGCAAGGAACACACTAATGTTCAGAGAAAGGAGACATGTGCAGGAAAATGACACTCAGGGAAAATTCCTCCATGGGTCACGGTGTCAAGTCACAAAGGCAATGTGCTACAAGGCTTGTGTATAAGACATGCTTCAAAGGTTCAATTGAGAGCAACATGGATCCAACATTAGGCCAAAGACACAGATATGAAAATGTGATTAGCAAGACACGATGGAACCCCCTTCAATGTATTTTTCACGAGCCCAGAGAAGGTAAGCTCGGTAGTTTTTTCACATTTAGAGAGTCTGAAAAAACATAAAAGAAGACTCTCCTAGGGTACCTTATTTGGAAATAGTCTAGTCGGTTCGAAAAAGGGATAAACTAGCACCGAAAAGACATCTATTCAAAACCATTTTAATGAGTGTGACACAGACAAGATCACTCGACAATCTTTTCAATTTTAAGGAGTCTGAAAAGAGCTTAAATATGGACTCACAACCTTTTTCTAGATTTTAGTCTCCTTAGCCCGAAAAAGTATAAAATTTATTGAGGAGAAAATCTCCCAGTGAGACGAATCTCCCGAGGTGTACCTTTTTCCTTCCTAATCTATAGGCCAGAAAAAGGGCTAAACTTATGCCAGTAGATGTTCTTCTGAACCAATTTAACGAGTGTGAAGGAACAAGGTCACTCGGCGATCTTTTCAATTTTAGGGAGTCTAAAAAGAACTTAACTATGAACTTCGAGGGGGTTCCTTTTTCGTAAGTAATCTCTAAGGCCCGAAAAAGGTGATAAACCAAAACCAAGGAGAATGTTCCTTTTTCATAAATTTAGTCCCTCATGCTCGAAAAAGGGTTAAACTTATACCTGAGAATACTCTTCTAGCGAACCGAAGCTCCTAGAGTATACCTTTATTCGTACAATTGACCATCCGGACCAAAAAAGGGGTAAACTACTGCCAGAAGGACGTGCCTTCAAGTTTTTGTTTGGTGAGCATGAAGGACAACAAGATTGCTCGAAAATATTTTGATGTTTAGAGATTCTGAAAAGGGCTTAAAGAAGACTCCAAGAGGTTACTTTTTTCAGTTAATCCAGACAAGGTTGAAAAGCACAAATATAGTCTCATCGGATGTTTCTTTTGGATTTCAAAGTGATCTTGAAAGACAACAAAGTATGCTCATTTTTGGGAGTCCTAAGGGTGAGGCCAAGAGTGATGTTGCATCAAATGAATGAGGCTCAATCTCATAATCATGACAGAAATAGCAAGGACTCCCGAGCCTAAAGTCATTAGAGACAACATGGACGCCAAAATGCAATAAGGATCTATCTAGGGCATCCATGTAGAGGTAGGATCTACCACCTAATCATGACACTTATAAAACAAAAATGATGGTTCTGTGTCACACTTTGGTGGGGTTGATCCTATGGAAAAGTGGAAAGACAATGATATGCAGAAAGTGGAAGTGGAATCCTAACTTATATGCAAAAAGTTGGAAAAATGACTTTTACCAAAGGACCCTTAAAAGTGACCCATCTCCCAAAACATTTACCAAACCAAAAGTGAAGTGCATCATAACATCCAATAAGAAACTCAAGAACCACATTAAGTGATTTTCAATCTAGAAAAAATGATAAAAGGGTTCAAAAAAGTGGCTAAAATGGCCAAAAAAGTCTATAAATAGAAGCTAACAACTCATATTCACCATTGCAATTTGAAATTTAACCAAAAGGCGAAAATGACCCCTTTTCTAAAAGAGTTGATTCCAAGAGATTCATAGGACAAAATGAGCTTCCGCTCTAACCAAGTAAGTATAAACTCATCCCTCTTGCATTTACATTCTTCTTTCTTTCATTTTTTTTAGTTTTTTGGGGGGCACGCCCTCTTAAAAAAGGGCGGCCCTACGTGTACACATTTGTGTCCAAAAAAACCCATGTACACCCTCAAAAGCATGGAAAAAATGAAAAATTCCAGAGCTAAATCCTCCTTGAACTTGTCATGTAACAAGATGTATGTCCACTGGAGGGAGAGGGAACACGAGGAGATTGATATATTGGTCGATGAGGACCCTACTACCATTTTTGCATTAAGACAATGCAGGCTATAGAATTTCTACCAGTGTCCGCTTATGAGGGCACAACCCAGGCTTCTAAATGACCTAGTGGATTATTGGCACCCAGATGCAGAGTCGTTCATGCTGGAGGGGCAGTTATTGACTCCAACGATCGAGGACATTCACTTCTTGACTGACCTCTCGAGGAGAGGGGAACCAATCAACCTGTGCACGTTTCCTTCTGGGCCCTTGAACATTGTCGAATACATTAGTATACATTGTGAGGTAGGCACTAAGAAAGTAGGTTCTCAAGTTCCCATCAGCAATATCACCAACCTATCACTGAAGGTGATCTTACTGCTCATTGGGCAGATCACTGGATCTGTCGCTATTCACCAAGATACCCAGGCACACATGTATTGTGCTATGCAGTGCCTTGACGCACACATTTTTGACTGGAGCACGACCATGCTGACTTGCATGAAGAGGCAACTTACAGAGTGTCGTGAGTGTAGTAACAAGAAGTTTGAGTTCGATACTATTCTTTGTTCATTCTTCTTTGAGAGGGTACCCAACCTCAATTCGAGAGAGACAGTGTGAGGGAATGTGGCTTCCTTACCAATAGTGTGTAGATGGGTAGCATTGTTGCCATGACAGGAGGGAGGAAGGATCATAGAGGCCTTCAATGACACATTTTTTGACTGGTGGGAATGACATATTCTGGTGATAGAGGACTACCCCTACGTCGGAATCAACTTTTCTAGGGATCCAGACATGCCCGTACCTCCTGGAGAGGAGCGAGGAGAGATAGGTACATTTTTTTTTTAAGTTACTTTATTTTTAGTTTCTTTTTATATATATCATTTTTATCTGTATCAAATCATATAAAAACTGTGTATCTGTTATGTACAGATGTGGAACCTGTGTGCCCGAAAAACTTCTCGAGGACTAGGCGATGTCCTCGACCAGAGGCAACACCAGCAGTAGCTATCGGACCAACAGTCACAGAGGGAACTCCAGTCGAAGAGGCTGGGAGAGTTTTGAGATGGGTGGAGAGGAACCTCACCATTCTCACTCATGTCATTCCCATGTCCGAGATCGAGGATCTACCACCATCGATGCAGCCTCATGTAATTGGGGTGCCACGAACTTGGGTCCAACTCTTCTGGCGTTCAGAAAACATCATTTTTCACTACGACAGGGCCAATAAGCCCCGAACTTAGATAGGATGGACTAGTTATGTGCCGAGGGCACTTTTTGTATATTTTTGAGGGCATAAACCCTGTGATGTATATCAGATTACTATTTTTGAGGCATTTGCGCCCACCTATGTACTTTGACACTTTTTCTCTCTCTATATATATATATATACATCTTTTTACATGTCTTATGGATCACATTTTTACAAATGTATGTACATGTGTATGTGTGTGCTTATTTTTATGTGTCTGCACCATGCCAATCTAATACTTGATTAGCTAGAGTATCTGTTATTTGATTTAATCTCCTAGGAACATGGATATACGTAATATAATCAAAGCAACGTTCTAAGAGATGTACCCTAAGGAATCGTTTGTGTAAAGTAGGATCATAAATGTGGTAAACCCCATATAACTAGGACACAACTAGATGAGCATATAGGTAGACCCAGAGGTAAGATATACCATGAAACAAAGCATCATGAAGCAACTCTATCACTGCATTGTACTCGATGACATTGTTTGTAGAGTCACCTAGATAGATACCTCCAGAAGATAGCAACTGACCTTAAGGTGTGAAAATCACCCAAGCTGCGGAAGCAAGCCTCCAAGTGTGTTGGCTAGCATCATCCACGAACCCAACGAATACCTATGATTCACTTGACATCTTCCACAGTGAAAAATATGACATAAATAACAACACGTCCATAAAACAAAAATACAAAAAACTAATTGTATAAGAACTATACATATGTACTAGAAGTCACCCAAGATGACCAACCTACGAGTAATACTTCTTGAGGTAGATCCCATTTCTAGGCTCCGCCAAAGAATTTCCCTCAAAGTCAACCAGATGATAAGCACCCTTCTTTAAGACCTCTTTCACAATGAAAGGTTTGAACCACATGGGTTTGAACTTGCTTGCCCCCTGGGGATCCTTATCTTGGTCATAGACCAGGACAAGGCCACATTTAGAGAAAATCTGAGGACAAACGGATCAATAATATTGACACTTAACTCGTTGCTTGTGAGCCTCATTATCCAAGGTTTCATCATGGTGTTTCTCATCGAGTTTCTCGAGATATAATAGGCGTTCCTCTAGCGGTGAAGTGTCTGGAAATAAATTTACTGCCAACTTTAAAGACGGGATCTGACATTCTATAGGAAAGACTTCTTACAACCCGTAAATGAGTTGCAAAGGTGAGAAACTGGTGGCAATATTTAAAGACGTTCAGTAGTCCCATAATGTCGAGTACAACATCAAATTCCAATTTGATTTGGCCGAATTGATCGTTTGTTGTAGAACAGTCTTGAGGGACTTATTCACAGCTTCCACCTGACCATTCTATTATGGGTAGTAGGGTAACAAATGTTATTTCCTCAACCCAAGCTTTGATGTTAACTCATACATCATTTTGTTCTGGAAGTGACTACCATGGTCAGTGATAATCTCCTTCGGGATGCCGAACCTAGCTATTATCTGGTTAAAAATGAAGAGTGTTATTGTTTCTCCATCATTATTGAACATTGGCATAGCTTCGACCCACTTTGTGAAGTAGTCTACTGCTACGATGATATAATGATGCCCCTTGGATGAAACTAGGTGGCATCTAGTAAAATCAATCCTCCACTTTGTGAAGGGACCAACAATGATGATGGGAAACATTGGAGCAGGATGTGCCCTCATATTTCGAGAGAAGATCTGACAGGGGTGGCACTTCTTGATCGACTCAACACAATCCTTGATTAATGTAGGCCAAAAGTAACTGCCTTGTAGAATATTTTTGGTGTTTTCCAACCCAGACCACCACATGCTTCTATGTGGAACTCGTTAAGAACAAGTTCTTCTTCTTCGTGGATAAGGCACTGGAAAAGAATGCAATCTACACCTCGACAATACAAAGTGTCATCAAGGATGAGATATTTTCATGCCTGATGGTGTATTCATCGACGCTCATTGTGAGAAGCAGAAGCAGGGCACTTCAAAGTCTGGAGATAGAATAGTATATCTCCATACCATGGGTTCGAAGATGCGATCAGAAAAATATCTCCTTCAATAGGTGATTCTTTGGGTGTAACATCACCTGATTCGACTGGAAGTTCCAAGATAAGTTCCGCAAAGACCAGTGACTTTTTGGATTTCACGGAAACAAAATCCAAGTCAAATTCCTGAAGGATAACAATCCATCTACTGATCTTTCCACCAATGATATGTTGTGTCAACACATATTGAAATGGATTCATGACAGCAACGACGGTGGACATGCGAAGAAGGATATAATGACGAAACCATTGGAAAGAATGCATTGATGCCAACACAAGCTTCTCAACATAGGAATAGTTGAGTTCTAACCCAACCAGGCCTCAACTCAGGTAATAAATCACGTGTTCTTGAATAAAACCGTCCTCTTGAACCAAGACCATACCGATGGTTGACTCTGCAATGGCCAAGTACAATAAGGAATCTTTATTATAATTGGGGGGTTGGAGTAGAGGGGCAGACATGAGGGTGTGTTTCAACTCTTTGAAAGAGCGTTGAGCATATTTGTCCCAATAGAAAGGGACTCCTTTATTCAATAAATGCATGAACCCTTTAATGATTTCAGCATAATTTGTGATAAAATGTCGAAGAAAATTTTCTTTCCCCTGTAAGCTCTGAAGCTGAGGGGCTATGCACGGGGGAGGCAATTGAATTATTACCTCAACCTTAAGAGGATCGACCATGATCCCTATTGTCGAAGCTATGAAACCTAAAAGATGACCCGGCATCACGCAGAAACTGCATGTGTTAGGATTCAAGCGAATCCGATAGTAGCGACATCGTCAAAAGATTAGTCGGAGGTGCATGGGATGATCATCTCTCTTACAAGATCATGATGCTAGATCATACAGGTAAGCCTTGACTATATGTCTAAGGTCATGGAAAGTGAAAGACACGGCCTGCTGAAAAGTGGATCCAAAATTCTTCAGGCCAAAAGGCATCTTACGATAAGCAAATGTGCCCCACAGATAGGTAAAAGTTGTTTTATGCTGGTCTTCGGGTTTGATCTGAATCTAGTTGTATCTTGAAAAACCATCCATGAATGAAAAGACCTCGCAGCCTGCACATTCATAGACAATATGATCAATGAATGGGGTGGGGAAATTATCCTTTAGACAAGCCTTATTCAAATCACGAAATTCCATGCACACGCAAATAATACCCTATTTCTTGGTAACCAGAACGGGATTTGACACCCATTGTGTCAATTGTACAGGGTAGATAAAACTGGCTTTCAACAATTTCTCTACTTCAACCTTAATAGTTTCCTCTTTCCGAGGATTCATTGGACGAAGATTATGTCGGACCAACTTGGCATCAAGGTAAGTCATTATTTCATGTTTGAATATTCTTGGATCAATGTCTGGCATTTCCTTGTAAGACCAGGAAAAAACATCTTGAAATTCCTAAAATAAATCTATATATATTAGAATCTCTTCGGGGGAGCAGTCTGCTCCGACAAAAAAATTCTCCACGACGCCAGGGGCTTTGGAGATATCAATAGGTATCGTTTTGGTGATACTTTCCATATTACCCTCAACATAAACAATGTGCATAGCCAAAGGATTAACATGACAAGACCCGTCTCCAGTCATAGTCAACACGAATTCACCTACCTCTATTCTTCTTAACTCTGGGAGAAAATAAGATCTTTGATGGAGATCATCCCAGGGTCTGTCCAGACCAATCAATGCCTCAATAATCGCCTCATCTAAGGGAAATACCAAATCTGAAGAATCAGTATTGGCGAGGGAACCTTGAGCCCAAATAGGCTCGAGAACTGGATCTAACTCCTGTGTGGGAGTCAGATTGGGGTCAGTTGAAGCTTGTGGGACAATACTATATGAAAATTATGTCATGGACAAGGGCATGGTCATGCCTAGATTCCCTATCCCTTCCATCAAGGTCGACGGGGAAGGAATATTCCATGGATCATTAAAGTAAGTCGTAAGGAATGGTGACACTTGAAAATTTTCATCCCTAGGATGGTTGGGGGAAATTGATATAAGCTTGACATCATCAGAAGGAGGTGGGTAATAGAAAGTACCCATCAAAGGTGGGCACAAACCAACCTCCATGTTGATGACATAGGGATGAGGGTTATCAATCATCGAGACAGTGGATGCCCTCGATGAAGGGTCAAGCCTGGAGAAGAACAATTGGTCAATCGTTATGATTCGGCCCTCATGTGGAAACAATAAGAGCCAAAGAACTATGGCAACCACTGCATGCATTGCATAGGTCCAACTCCTTCCTAATAGAAGGTTGTAGCTGAGACGCGCATCAACCACTTCAACTTCGATGCACATGGTATTTCCTCCTAACTGTACGGGGAAAGAAGGAATGATTCCATGTGGTATGAAACAATGAAAGTCGAAAGAAGTAATCAGAGTAGGTGACAGAGACAAAACAGGTTGTCCAATGGCTTTCCAACATGCCAACGACATCACACAGGTCGAGGCACCCTCCTCAACTACAATACGAAAAATATTCCGAGTAAAATATTTCGTGGGGTGAGCTACTACTATCTGAATTGCAACACGGTAAGGGATAAGAGGTTTCAAGTCAATCATATCAAGCATGATCGTTCTCGGATTACACATCTCAACAGATCCCAAAGAGGACAACAAAGCCTTTCTCTGTGAAGGGCAGCTCTGGAGGACCTCCAAAGCATACATCATGTAAGGGGTTTGTGACAAATCCTCCACCATAGAGTAATTCTAG
Source organism: Picea engelmannii (assembly GCA_009831015.1). Classification (NCBI taxonomy): domain Eukaryota; kingdom Viridiplantae; phylum Streptophyta; class Pinopsida; order Pinales; family Pinaceae; genus Picea; species Picea engelmannii. The sequence continues at coordinate 52,897 of ML784644.1, read as the reverse complement.
GTGACCCTCGTGTTCGGATTATGGGAAGCTTTCTTGAATGCCCCTTTTGGGATGCATGTCATTGTTTCTCCCATCGTCTTCTCAATCTGGAGAGGAACAGATGGGTTTACGACTTTTTTACCCTTTTCAACAATTTCTAGAATTTCGTAATCGTGTGCCTTAGTTGCTATGTAAGTGTCACTTTTCATCATATAAACGTTCGCAACCAAGGGATTACTAGACGAAGTGGGAATGGAAATACCCCAGAGCGTCAAATTTCTAAATTGGTTGAGCATCGTCCGTCTCAATGCTTGATTAAGTCGTATCTGTTGATCTCGTTGAAGCCTCCAGATGAAGGCAGGACCATTCATTCGACGGGATATTGAATATTGATCATATATTTTTGCTAGTGGAGTTATTAAAGGCTTCGGCGAAGTGCAACTTCAAGGTAAAAAAAAAGTTGACAGGGTAAAACAGTCGAAGGCCGGAATTGGTCCCAATGCTGGTCTCATACTAAGGTAAAAAGTGCCTGGAAGTAAATCATCCCTCAGACTTGGTGTTCGCGCAAACTTATATGTAGAAAAACATGGAGAGGGGAACTAAAGGCTGATTAAGCCTTCAGTTTCGAGTCGTGGTCACATGGAACTTGGTTTGAAGGAAACGCCTTTGCAGTTTTTGATTTTCTATATCAGCTCAGGGGGACTGAAAGTTATTTTTCTGGGAGCCCTAACTTTCAACTCCGATATCCGATTGGGGCGAGATTCAGTTGTTGGAAAGTTGATTCATAGGAGAATGAACTGGAATAATTCTATTTTTAGATAACTGTTACAATTGATATATTTTGTTCATGAATTAAACATAAAAGGTACCTGTAAATTTAATTGACAATTTTTAATTGATATGTATAGTTCTAACAAGATGGTTTCTTGCAAGTTTGTCAGGATTAGAGGTATAACCAGATCAATTCAAGAATAGGATCAGATGTTAGGGTCATGGAGGCATGACATTTCTTACAAAAGTTGGATGAGCTAATAAAGAGCTACAAAGAAAGTAATGGAAAGTGGATAAAGAACTCGAGAAGAGCATAATAGAAGAATTATTATGTTGATACTCCAGAATGCGAATAAATTGTAGGTACTACAAAATAAATAATCCTCACATGGGACATGAAGCTAGCAGGTGAATAATGTCATTAATGGGAATAGAAAGGAAAAGTAAGGCTCCATAGACTTGAAGGTAGAGATGTGTAGACAGTTGCAAGATTGATGTGGAGGAAAACAAAGAGCTTAAGAGGTGGTGTGTGAATAATCTCTATGTGTCAAGCATAGGAGTTCCAGGGAAGGATTTGTTAGATATGACTTATCTAATGTATAAAATTACTTAGTGAAAGAATCCCACTTATGATATTATAGTTCACAGTGGAAGAAGGATGACAATGCAAAGAAATTAGAATGCTCTCTCACTTGAAAAGTGGCACTAAATGAAAATGGATTTCCATTGGGGAATGGTATTACGTGTGAAAGGTATGGTTTCACAGGGAAAGGTTAATGAAGTAACCTAATGGACAACTAAGGAGTAATAGTATTTGATTCAAGAACGTTGTAATAGAATGATGGAATGTTTGAGCTACTTCATTCCAGGGTGCTGGAATGTTTCATAAATGTAAAGTTGGATATGACTGCCTAGGAGAGGTTGTTGAAAATAGAACACATTGGTTGGATTGCATAATGGCCAAGTGGAACTTGGCTAGAAAGTGTTCAGACCAGGGAACCTTAGTGCAGATGAGCAGAATGGGAGAACACAAGGAAACAAGGATTTGAAGGAGTTCAAGGGAAACTAGCTACAACATAAATGGATAAATAAATAAGTGAATTAAAATATAAATTCACTAGAGTGCATGAGGCATACAATGAAGTTAAAATTCATATGCATTAGTAGGCATGTTGACAATAAATTCTTGGTGCATATGGATGTGTAATTTTTCATATGTACATGCTTGGATATGCATATAACATGCTGGTGAATTTAGAATATTTTATTATTGTGTTTAAGTATGACTAATGATGGATTATGTATTCAGGAAAATTGATATAACAGGGTTAAATATGTGGATGTTGTTGTTGCTTGTGATTTCCATCTAGGTGAAGGCCCATGAGGGTGGCATGAAACGTGATCAAAATGATGAAGGAGGAAGTATGTGAGCTTCTACAAATATCAGTTGGTCATATAGAAACAAGTAGGTTGATAACAACCAAGAAGGTATGCATTTATTTTCTTTTGATGCATACATGTTGAAGGGGATTGAGGTAAGAATTCCCTCAGCTAATTTCAATATTTAAACTGATACGTAATGGCCAAAGGCCTAGAGTATGCAAATGTTGTTGATGCTAGAATTCATTTAGATAAAATGTTGGTTTCATATTATGTTATGATTGGTTATGGGATCATATCCATAGAGCTAGTCCTTTGTGAGACCATAATATGGTTGGATATGGAAGGGCCATAGTGCTATGTGAGTGCTCAATGGTATCTATTGTATATCTGATGTTTGGATTGCAACCTCTTTGCCAACACTGAAGAGAACTTAAGTATTATATTCTTGGTGTTGTGTTTGAGTGGAAAAGGAAGGTAACCAAATAGTTAGGCAAGCAATAGGAAGTGTGTGGATGATGTGTTGAGTCGTTGGCCAGACCTTCCAACTCATCATGGTAGAATGCATGACATATTTATGTGGTATTATGTAGTCAATGCATGGATGCATTGTGTATATGTGGCCATGGGTATTGGCACATTGATTGTTATCTTATTAATTGTTGCATTATGAAAAGTCTGTGTGACTGATAATACATGTGTATGTAATGATGAGTTCATTCCAATTGATAGTTGGATTAATATAAGTAATTTAATTGTAGTTGTAAGCAATTCTCATATCACTTCGTGATTTTGTTTTGAATCATTGCCATGAAAATATATATATATATATATATATATATATATCTTGTACATGAGATATTGACAATTTGTTTGGTTGAGGAATGTTGAAATTGCGAGAGGAAAGGGTCTTGGATATGGAAATGTTGTAAGACCATAAAGAAGACCAATGCCTATTGTTGCAAGAGCCAAATTGTTATGAGAAGAAGCTCACGTCTAGAAGTTTTATTTTTCCTATATAAAACAGTTTTGGGAATTATGATTTAATAAATTACTGAAAATTTGTTTTGGCTGAATGTAAATCGAGAAAATTGTAGGTAGGACAGTCTTGAATATGGAAGGGATGTAATCCCATAAGGAATACTGATATCTACAGCTGCAGAGCCAAACTTTATGAGAAGAAAGCTCATGCTTGGAAAAAAAAAATTGTGTATAAAAAAAAAAGATTTGACATTTATGATTGGAAATGGTTATAATGATATCTCATGATGTTTGTATGTGTATAATACAGATGAGATGTTGGATATGCAAGCTGGAAGTGTGGAAAAGGCTATTGTTGGGACATGAGTACAATGTGGTAATCCATGATCTCCCTAGAATAGGTTGTGTTGTGGTAACACACGCCAGAGAGTCACCTTGGCTGTAAGACTCGATAAAGTCTCTAGAAATATTCTTGTACGAGAAATCCTTGGTCAGGAAAGATGGATTGCCTAAGGGACTATATAGCAGAGAAGGGGATTCATGAGCCTGGGCCTAGAAGGTAAGTGACCACAAGGAAGAGGAGACTTTGATAGCTCTTTATTGGGGTGATGCACACAATCAATATGTCAAAGGAAAACGGTGAGCCAAGTTAACAAGATAACCATATTGATGAAAAACCATGAACCAACTAGATAAGTATTGTACTGGATTATGAAAAATTACTCTTATATTAGGAACAAAAATAAATATTTTTTTGTATGCTTAAATTGTGAATTGACATGCTTGTTGATTTGAAATATTGTAGGAAAACAATGAATGTTGAAGATCTATAAAAGTACCATACTATGAGAGAAAATAAGGTGATGTTGGAGCAACTAAACGACAAAGGCATGGAAAGAAGAAAGTCCAATGGACTTGTTACAGTTGGGGTTCTGGAAGCCACAACTTTGAAAAATCCTGGCAAAATGCATTGAAGCCCTGGAGAGAAGTGGAACAACTTGAGGGACTGCATGGAAGAAAAAGGGGTTCATTTCTTTGGGTTGTACAAGATTGAGAGGGAAGGAGATCTTGTTGGTTGGAACTGTTGTTATAATTATAAATTTTGAAGATCATTATACATGTTTTGGGTCGGAATGCCTATGCATACATGTTTAATTTTAGGCCAGAATGCCTATGTATATAAGATTGGGCTAGATTGCTTGTGTGGATTAAGGGGAGAGGACTTGTATTTCTAATTTTAATAACATTAGAATGGTTTTGTGCACTGAGGACAGTGCCAAAATAAGGGGAGGGGGAATGTAACATCCCAGTTTTAACCCTTATGAACTATAATGTATTGTGTAATTGTGACTTAGGCTGGTGAGTCCTAAATTCGAAAAGGGGACAGAGTGCCTAGGAAATGTAACACTTCATATACATTAATAAAATACACCGTTGGTTACAAGACAAACAAGGAAAAAAGAGATAGGGGGATATGATTCCACGAGAGAAGGGGATTGAGGGGATAAGTCTTTTATTGTTAGTTTATGTATCCTTAATTAATTTTATGGAGAAAAGGGGGTTACATGAGTTTCTTGGGGGAGGCCATGTGGTTCTTGATTTCCAAGTAATTGTATAAACCCATCTTTGGTTTGGGTGGGGGTTCACTTGTTCTTATTCATTCATTGTTACACCTTTTCCACTCCTCATTTTTTGGAGCCTCACTCTTGCGGAATTCGTATGCTCTTGGTATGAGCATGGATATGAATGGCTATGTGAGGGTGGATTGGGGTGAATTTAGGGGATTGTTCTTCTCTTGGTTCGTCTTATTCCCCTTGCTCCCTTGTTCTTCTTCCTCTTCACTCACTATTTCTAGTTTGTGTGCTCTTGGGCTGAGCATGGAAATGAATGGAAGTAAGAGGAGAACCATCGTTGAATGGTTGTAATGATTTAATGATCATTCAAGGAGGGAATGGATTCTTGTGTGCATGAGCTTGATGGCAGTTCGGATGGAACTATCCACAGCTGAGAGTCCTTGGAGTTTCCAGTAGGGAGATTTCTTGACCAATAGCACTGGAGCCCTGGAGAGAAATGGAACAACCTCAAGGACCACATGGCAGATAAAGGTGTTCATTTCTTGGGGTTGTGCAAGTTGAGGGGGAAAGAGACCTAGAAATTATGATTTGTTGTGAGGTTGGGAAACTTGAGAGGTACTTATCCAATTGTTGTGTGTTTAGACTTGGCCTAGGACTCATCCTTGTGGATTTGTAGCCTTGGCTCAGGGGTGACCTGTTGTTGAGAGTAAATGAACATCAGTGTCTATGGTTGGGAGTAAATTCCTTGGTTTGCATCCAGTTGGTGAACGTTTACTTGCTAAGATAAGTGTTCTTTGTTTTTTCTGTTTAATGTTTATTTCCCCTGTGTATTTAATCATCTCTCAGATATGTATTCTAATGTGCATGTTTGATGGCTATTTGTTGTGCATGGCATGCTGTTTATCTATTTTATGTTGTGGCATGGATCTTGTCTTATGCATGTGGTTTTCATTCATCCGATAATCATGAACATTCCTTTGATTTCGAGATAAGATCAAAAAACTGAGTCTTGGGACTGCAACGTGCCATGCCTGCTGGTGGTTGGGTGTGTCGTAGCCTGTTTAAGTGGCATAGCCCATCATGTGGGTGGTTGGGTACGTTACAACTCTTTGAGCCTTTGAAATTCTTCCGCTCATTTCTCAGTCCATACAAACTTCTTGTTTTTCTTCTACAATTCTGTGATTGGATTTGCTATCTTTGAAAAATCTTCGACGAACCGACCATAATATCCTGCTAAACTCATAAAGCTACGTACTTCTTGTATGTTTCTCGGTGTTGGAAATTCCATAATGGCCTATACCTTCGCTAGATCCATAGTGATACCTTCAGCAGATATGATATGTCCCAAGTAATGACTCTTATATTGGTAAAAAGAACATTTTGATAGCTTCCCATGCAATTTGTTTTCTCGTAGACATTGTAGGACCAATATTAGGTGTTTATCATCCTCTTATTTCATATAAGAATAAATAAGTATGTCATCAATAAATACTTGAACAAACTTGTCCAAGTATTCGTGGAACACCCCATTCATCAAACTCATGAATACCCTTGAGGTGTTTGTTAATCCGAACGGTAAAACTGTAAACTCATAGTGTCTGAATCTCGTCTTAAATGCAGTCTTAGGGATATCTTCTTCCTTAATACATAATTTATGATATCTCGATCTCAAATAAATCTTCGAAAACATCTTCGCTCCCTTCATCTAGTCAAAAAATCATTTATTCTTGGAAATGGATATTATTTCTTGATCGTCGCTTTGTTCAATTGACCATAGTCAATACAAAGTCTCCACGATCCATCCTTCTTTCTCATGAAAATAATTGGCACAACCCACGGTGATACACTTGGACATATAAGTCCCAAGTCCAACAATTCCTTCAATTTCATTTTAAACTCTTGTAATTCATGTGTTGATTTCCGATATGGCATTCTCACTATTGGTTCAGTGCCAGGCTTCAAGTCTATTGTAAACTCCAACTCTCTTTTGGTCGGTAAACCTAGTAACCCTTCTGGAAACATGTCAGAAAACTCTTGTAATACAGGGAGATTTTCTAATACTTTTTCCTCACCCTTTTCTTTTAGTGATAATATAGCATATAGTTTGCATCCCTTGCACATACTCATCTATAGTTATAGGGAAGAAACAAATCTCAAGGACACTCTCTGGTTTCTTCCTGCAATCAATCTACTCTTCCCCAAATCATCTGTCAAACTTAACCGTTTTGTCTTAAATTGTAGTATCGCATCATGCGATTCTAGCCATTATGTACCAATCATTATGTCATAAGATGCCAAGATAGTGAAATAAATATCTACCTTAGTTACAAAATCTCCCAATTTAATGCTACAGTTCGTAACTCTTCCTCCTACTTTTTGTTTGGCACCCGATGCCATTTCTAAGTATCTGAACTCATCTTGCTCGAGTGCCTTTACCTTAATTCTCTTTAGTGTTGCACTAGAGATGAATATCTCTGTAGCAACTGGATCTATGAAAATGCTAAAATTTTGGTTGGCGATTGTACCTGACATCTCGAGCACAGTGGACTGGTGCTCAACCTATCATTTGTTCACCGCTGCATGTATCCTGTGGCCCTTGCCCAAATCTCCAACTATAGTGGGTCTTGATGATCCTATCTCTCTTGCCTTCTCAATCGAACAATCTCATTGGTAATGTGTGTCTCCACATGTCCAACACCTAGTCTTCGGTCCAGTACTCCTTGTCCCCGAGGTAGAATTTGTTTTCCTAACAGTCTGTGATCCTGGTATGTTCTACTAAAAAGGCCTAAAATGTTGTTTCTTCTACGGACAATGTTGTTTTTGCTATTGTGGTCCTATGTAAGGATTCATATACTTAGTATTCTATGCTCACAATGTCGTGAACATAGGTCCTCTGGGTGTATCTCGTTGCCCAGAATTCTGTTTGGCTAGTGTCTAATGTTGTTGTTCCCATGATGTAGTCTATCCAATCCTTATAGAAGGATTCATGCCCTAACCCCCATTTTTCATCTCTTCCTCAACTACGAGGGCCTTCTGAACTGTGTTGTGCAACGTTTGAGTTGTTAGGATCCTCACTTTCGCATGAATGTTGAAGTTAAGGCTAAACACAAACTTGTTGACCTTTAACTTCTCCGTGTTCATATGTGGAGCATACCTAAGTAGCTCCATGAACCTGGCCTCATACTCCATCACCATGAGACCACCCTGTCGTAAATCGTTGAACTCATTAATTTGGCACTCAATGAATTCCTCAGACAAATACCTCTCCTGGAATCATTCCTTGAACAACTCCCATGACATGTCTTCAACGACCATGTTTAGGTTATGTATGAGTGTCTTCCACCAAAGTAGAGAAATCCCTTTTAGTTGGAATACCACCATGTGGACCTTCATGTTGGAGGTGTAATCATGAAGTGTGAAGCACATCGCCACGTTCTCCAACCATACCTTGGTGGCTAATCCGTTCGGGGCACCCCAGAACTTGGGAAACTTCACCTTCTTGAGTTCTTTATGTATACTACTACTACTACCAGCTAGATCCCATTGTGAACCCTCATTGGGTATAGACACTCTTCCCTCATCATGATCCAGGTGGTTGATCAACACCTCTGACATCCTCTGGAAGGATCCCATCATACCTACCACATCTCCCACAACAACTTGCTCATGCTCAATGGTTTGTTCTTCTCCCTGGGAGTTAGACCCCTCTGGCATGGATACTATCGGAGGTGTCACAGCTCTTCCTCCATCACCACATCGTCTACTTCCCCTGCGTCCTCTAACCATGATTACCTACATGGAAATTTTTCAAAATTTAATTAGTGATATATTTTTAATCATTTATTTAACACAGTGGAAGGCATAATAACCCAATGTCGAAGGGTTGTGTTGGTTGTGGAGCCTAATTATATTCTTGTTTCATAGGTATTTGTTTTCATCCATGTTTATACCCCATGAATACTGTACACCCCTCCATGCGGGGGGGTTACAGGGGGGCTTGCCCCCCTGCAGGGTCTGGGGGCAAGCGGGCCCTGGGCAGGGGTTCGGGGGCGAAGCCCCCAAACTAAAAATTTCCTTGTAAATGTATATTGTAATTTCATAGTAAATCTGGACCATTCATTATAAGGTTGCAAATTTGACGGTAGAAGTTATGTTAGGGTTTTTTCCCTAGAAGGAAACCCTCTTTTATGAGGGAATTGTATTTCAGCTTTGTATCATTGTGAATATTGTATTCTAAGAGAGGATATTGTGAGAGAAATAAGAATAATTTATAGCGGGTGTGTTGTAGGTTGTATCCCTTCATTTGCTGGATAATAAAAAGGAAGGATCTAGAAATTAATCTGGTGGACGTAGCCCATACTAGGTGAACCACGTATATCTATCTCTATTGTATTGTGTATCTTCTTTGTTTTATTTCCTCATTTTATTTTATTTTATTTCTCCACGATCTTGTTTTTCTAACAATTGGTATCAGAGAGAAAGGTAACTCGTAGGAAAAGAGGGTTCCTGGCTCGAGTGGGAGCAATGGTGTAAGATGGAAAGTTTAGGGTCGAGAAATTTAAGGACCAAAACTACCAGTTATGGAAGATGAAAATGTAATATTATTTATATCAGAAGGATCTATTCCTACCATTGGGTGGAATAGAAAAGAAGTCGACGACCATGAAGGACAAAGAGTGGGAGGTTCTTGACAGAAAGGCACTAGGAATGATATGATTGAGCCTGGGAGCATCGATGGCTTTCAATATTTCGAAAGAAAAGACAATGAAAGAGTTGATGGATGCATTGGATAAACTACATGAAAAAACCTCAACATCCAATAAGGTATTTCTAATGAAGAGATTATTTAATATGAAGATGTCAGAAGGTGGATTTGTTGCAGATCATTTAAATGAATTTAATACGGTTACTAATCATCTAAGTTCTGTAAAAGTGGACTTTGATGATGAGGTCAGGGCTCTTCTAATCTTGTTCTCATTGCCAGAAAGATAGAATGGCTTGGTCATGGATGTAAGTAACTCTGTCTCTAGTTCAAACACTCTAAAATTTGATGATGTTGTTGATGTTATCCTTAGCGAGGAAATGCGACAGAAAAGCACAAGTGAGACATCAGGTAATGCATTAAACATGGAGAATAGGGTAAGACAAAACGATAGAGGAAAGGTCTCATGGAACAATGGTAATTATAGGAAGGGAAGATCCAAATCGATACAGGAAAAGATAGAGTGATAGAATTGTGGGAAGAACGTACATCTGAAGAAAGACTGCAAAGCTCTGAAGAAACAAAGAGATGGACACCAAGAGAAAAATTAAGAAACAAATGTAATAGGTGATGTTTTACAATATGCTTTGATTCTTTCTATATATAATATTTTTGAGTCTTGGGTAGTAGATTCAGGGGCTTAATTTCATGCCACACCCCATAAGAAACATTTTCTAGATTATGTTCAAGGTGATTTTGGACAAGCTCATTTGGGTGATGATGCACCATGCAAAATTGTTGGAATGAGAAAGGTACAAACAAAACAAAAGAATGGGAACAAATGGTTGTTGAAAGAAGTAAGACATGTTCGAGATCTAAGGAAAAATATAATTTCAATGGGGCAGTTGGAAAGTGAAGGTTGTATATCCATATTTATAGATAAGGTGTGGAAGGTCACCAAAGGATCATTGGTGATAGAAAAAGGAGATAAGGTAGGTACATCGTATTATGTATTGGTAATATTGACTCTTTTATCTCTTTATCTTCTACAGGAGTGGATACATCACTGTGGCATCATAGGATTGGACACACAAGTGAGAATGGAATGCAGATACTTCATAAAATAACATTGCCTCCATATCTTAAACAAATTGATTTTGATTTCTGTGAGCATTGTGTTTATGGAAAATAAAAGAGAGTCGGATTTCTCTGAGTCAGAAAAGAAAAGAAGAGTGAAAGGTTAGAGCTTGTGCATATAGATGTATGGGGACCAAATCATGTATCATATCTTGGTGGATCTCGTTATTATGTTACTTTATTTATGATGCAACTAGAAAAACTTGGTTTTATTTCATTTGACAAAAATATGATGTTTCTGATACTTTTAAGAAATGGAAATCTTTGGTTGAGAATGAGACGGGAAAATGGTTGAAGTGTCTCAGATCAGAACATGGAGGTGAATATTGCAGAAAGTATTTTGATTATTATTGTTCATACCATGGGATTTGTACAGAGAAGACAGTTCTAAGAACACCAAAAGAAAATGGTGTGTCAGAAAGGATGAACAAGACAATCATGGAGCATACAAGGAGTATGAGATTGCATGTTGGTTTTCCCTTACAATTTTGGGAAGATGTTGTAAATATTGTTGCTTACTTAATAAAAATAGGACCTTCAAGCTCTTTAGATGGTGGGATTCTAGAGGAGGCATGGACAGGTAAAAAGGTAAACTATTATTTTTTGAAAACTTTCGGTTGTGAAGCATTTTTCCATATTGATAAAGAAAATAGAACAAATCTTGAGGAAAAATCCAAGAAGTGTACCTTAATTGGACACGGTGTTAATGATTTTGGTTATATATTATGGGATTATGAAAATCANTTTTTGAAAACTTTCGGTTGTGAAGCATTTTTCCATATTGATAAAGAAAATAGAACAAATCTTGAGGAAAAATCCAAGAAGTGTACCTTAATTGGACACGGTGTTAATGATTTTGGTTATATATTATGGGATTATGAAAATCAAAAAATAAATATGAGTGGATATTTCATATTCAATGAGAAGTTCATGTACAAAGATTAGTTGCAGGGAAAGAAACATGAAAACAAAAAAACATAATACACAGTGCTTGATGAGATCATTGAAAAAGTAATTCCGAAGGTACCCGAAAATAAAAATGTAAAACAATAGGAGCAACAGGTACCTCAAACTCCTGCAAGTGTTGTTAGAATATCTATCAGGTTAAGTAGACCCCTAAATGATACTCTCCATCATTGTATTATTTATTGTTGATTGATTCTGGTGAACTAGAATGTTATGAAGAGGCAATGTAGGTAGACACTAAAAAGAAGTGGGAGCAAGGAATGAAAGATGAAATGGATTCCTTGGTAAATAACCAAACTTGGGACTTGGTTTGGTTTCTTGCAGGAAAAAGAGCATTGCAGAATAAATGGGTTTACAGGTTGAAGGAAGATGGATGAAAAAAGAGGTACAAGGCTACACTTGTTGTAAAGGAGTTTGCACAAAAGAAAGGTATATATTTTGATGAAATATTTTCTTATGTTGTTAAAATGACTTCAATTAGGACCATTTTGAGTCTTTTGGCAGTAGAATATTTGCATCTTGAACAGTTAGATGTAAAAACAACTTTTCTCCATGGGGATTTGGAGGAAGAGATTTATATGCAACAACCACAGGGGTATGAGGTCAAAGGGAAGGAGAATTTGGTATGCAGGTTGAAGAATAGCTTGTATGGCCTAAAGCAAGCTCCAAGGTAGTGGTATTTGAAGTTTGACAGGTTTATGATAGAGCAAGGTTATAGTAGATGTCATTTTGATCACTGTGTTTATTTTAAAAGGCTAGAAAATGGAAGCTATATTATCTTCTATTGTATGTAGATGACATACTTGTTGCAGGGTCTAATATGCAGTATATAAATGTGCTCAAGAAGAAATTAGATAATTTATTTGCGATGAAGTATTTGGGTGTTGCAAAGAAAATCCTTGATATGAGAATAACAAGAGACATGAAAAATCACAAATTGACATTGTCTCAGGGTGAGTACATAGAGGTGTTGGAGAGGTTTAGAATGCATAATGCAAAACCAGTGCTACACCTTTGGCAGACCATTTCAAATTAACTAAGGAAATGTGTCCCTAGACACAAGAGGAGATAGAATACATGTCTAAGGTCCCTTATTCATCAATAGTTGGCAGCTTGATGTATACCATGGTTTGCACAAGACCAGATATTGTGCATGCAGTGGGAGTTGTGAGAAGGTATATGAACAATCCAGGTAAAGAACATTGGGAGGCAGTAAAGTGGATTATCAAGTATTTGAGAGGTACTGTTACTCATGCATTATGTTTTGGAGGTTCAGACATTGTTCTACAAGGATATGTTGATTCAGATATGGCAGGTGTTAAAGATAGTAGGAGGAGCACCACAGGGTATGCTTTTATTGTAGGTGGAACAACAGTAAGTTGGATTTCGAAAATGCAAAAGGTTGTTGCAATTTCAACAACAGAAGTAGAGTATGTTGTTTTTACAGAGGCTAGTAAAGAAATGATTTGGTTACAAAGGTTTATGGAGGAATTGGGAAAGAAGCAGGAGAATAGTAGGTTGTACTATGACAATGCGAGTGTCATTCATCTTGTAAAGAAATCATCCTTCCATTTGAAGACTAATCATATACAACTCAGGTATCATTGCATACAATCCATCATGGGAAATGGACATTTGAAGTTGGAAAAGATACATACTAGCCAGAATCATGTAGACATGTTAAAAAAGGGAGTAACCAGGGAGAAATTGACTTCCTTCTTAGTTTCAGTTGGTCTTCAAGAATGAAGGTGAAGATGAGACATTTTCCAAGTCCAAGGTGGATCATAGTCCAACAAGTACAACGGTAGTGGAGTTGTTGTGATTAGTCTCCAAGTGGGAGATTGTTGGTTGTGGAGCCTGATTATATTCATGTTTCATAGGTATTTATTTTAAGCTATGTTTATACCCCATGAAGATTGTACACCTCGGAATATTGTACACCCCTCCATGTGGGGGGGGTTGCAGGGGGGGATTTCCCACCCTGTGGGGTCCAGGGGAAAGTGGGACCCTAACGAGGATTCAAGGGCAAAGCCCGCGAAGGAAAAATTTCCTTGTAAATGTATATTTTAATTTCATAGTCAATCTGGACCATTCATTATAAGGTCGAAGGTCTGACGGTAGAAGTTATGTTAGGGTTTTTTTCCCTAGAAGGAAACCCTCTTTTATGAGGGAATTGTATTGCAGCTTTGTATCATTGTGAATATTGTATTCTAAGGGAGGATATTGTGAGAGAAATACGATGAAGTTATAGTGGGTGTGTTGTAGGTTGTATCCCTTCATTTGTTGGATAATAAAAAGGAAGGAATTGGAATTTTTTCTAGTGGACGTAGCCCACACTGGGTGAACCAGATATATCTATGTCTCTATTATATTATGTATCTTCTGTGTTTTATTTCCAAATTTGTTTTTATTTTATTTCTCTGCGATCCTGTTTTTCTAATAGGTTGAACTCACTCTGATACCATATGTAATGACCCCTCTGTTACGACATCAATTTAAGTGAGTACAGTAGTGGTAATTTTTCTTTTTATCCACCATTAGAACAAGTGATAAGAGACAATAACATACATCAACATTTACACATTCCATTCCCATATACATCACTACACGTCAAGAATCAATGCAACATCACTAATATTCAAGATCAACCATATCACATAAAGATAAAAAACAATATATCCACCCAACCTATCCTGCAAGGTTAGGACCTCCAAGATACATAATCAACGCTCAAGTCCATGATTCATTTGATTTATTTTGACCATTTAAGGTATCAGGACCAATGAATTTTCTGAGGAACAAGGAGGTATCGAATTCCTTTATCCACAATCCTATTCTAAATTTCATGACTAAATCAACAACAATACCCATCATAAATTATTTAAGCATAGATTATAGTCTACTATGATTAAACACTCATTTAAGAAATATTCAAGTGTATTGAGCAAGAACATATTATAACATTTTGTAACAACCTCTTTTGCACAACTTAAATGTAGGCGACCATAACCAATAGAAATTTTTTATTTTTATTTTAAAACCGATTAAGAAATTTAATACCAACATTACATAAATATTTTAATCAGGTAAATAACCTCTAATTATTCAATAACATTATTCTTACTCAACATCAACATCATAATAAGGTCAAGATATAATATCAAGAATAAATTTACATTTCCTTCATCAGAATACAAAATAAGGAAAGGTAACGAAGGTATTCAATGCACAACCACTCGTCTAAACAATGTTTTACCTTCTCTTAAGGAATACACTCATACAATTTATTACTCGTCAACTAGACAAAATTTATTTTCTTCGAAAGATTACCAATATATAATTTATTGTACATCATCTAGACAAGTTGCCACAAGAACTAACCATATGATCTATAATAGTTCCATAACAATATTTAACCTATGATATAACTCAGAGCATACCTGACATCAATAATTTAACACTAGTGCCAATCATTACTTATAAAACATTATTTTCTAAGAGTTTTGTAACGAACCTCCCATTTCGTCACGATAACAACCTCTCATAACAAGTGAATTTTTTTTTTTGTGTTTGTGTGCGTGTGTACAAGGGTATATAGACATTATACTCTGTGTCGCAACATGATGACGAACAGGTCGCATGCAACTGCGACAACTTCATAATGACCTAAGACACACATCAAGAATCTGGAAGCAATGAACGACAATCAACCGACATAAAAAGACTGACTACCTGCCTGTCCTACCCTGCAATGGTTAGGACCTCCAGGACACATAAGCAACGCTCAAGCCCATGTTACCATCGATTTTGACCATTTAAGGTCTCAGGGCTGGAGACTATTCTGGGGAACAAGGAGGTGTCTACATCCCGTTAATCAATCATAATCCAAATTCCATACTAGTTCCATCAATTATAACTAACATCGTTTCATCATAGTGCAAGGAACAATCCATCTACTTAATCCACCATTCGTCAAAAAATAAGTCCAATTGAGTAAGAGAATAAAAACCGAGTTATAAAATCTACAAAAGCAAATATATGATTCTTGTAATAGGTAGAGATTTATTTACACCCATTTTTAGAACTGCTCCTAAGTTAAGTTCAACCATGTCAAGAATCAATTATCAATTTCATCAAGCTATTGTAACAAGTACCATTCTTATGTAGCGCAACTAAATATATTTAAAATGACTCATCTAAATTAAGCAGTACAATAGGAATTCATTACCCAATTTATATCCAGTAAGATACCATGAGGAGGTCAACCGAATAATACTTGAATAGAAGTCAAATTATTTATTTATATCCATTTAGAGGAATTAAGACTATCTACCTTAAAGAAGCAATATCCATAAGGACTAAATGTTGGCTTAAGACTTTATATAAAGAATTGAAGAACACCCAACAATAGAATAAAGAACCCAAGGTCAACTTACAATTTCATAGAAAGGAAAGGGAGATCTAACTTATCGAACCATGAAGGAACTTCAATTCCAACTACATATCCAAATATGAATTAAGGAAAACTAAAGTCTTATCAACAATAAAAAGGAGCTTCAATTACTAAACTACAATTCCAATTTTAAGAAATAAAAGGAGGATCAATTTAATAAGCACGTTAAGGGCCTCATCCAATCTCCACATCCATATAAATAATATTAAAGGAAGAATCAAAATATCTCAAGTAATAAAAAGGGGGCTTTAAGATAACTTAGCTATTCTTAGATAAGGGGCTTGAGAAATCAAAATAGAAAGGCAAACAAGGAGTCAGCTACTTTCCTTTTTTGAATTAAGACGATTAACATCATAATTATATAAATAAGGATTTACAGCCATACTATCAACAATATTATTAGAAGGAGAAGATCAGTAAATATTTACTGTCGCCAGAAAGAAATCAACCAATATCTTTTATGATCATCTACAACAGAATGGGTTTCCAAAATAGCAAATGCAGAGAAGCATTCAGGGAAAATGAAGCTACAACTAGAAGGCGAATCCTGGTCATCCTGGCGAGTGAACTCGGGAATTTAAACTATAAAATCGTGGGGGAAATCTACTGCAACACTATCAGAGTTTTCAGCAACCAAAGGAGTGTTGACAACCAGAGAGCAAATGATTTGGGAGCCACCATTCATGGGCTTTATTCCTGGTAAAATCCAGTGTAAAGAGGGGAGTCTGTGACTATCACACAATGGAGAAGGGATGCATAGGTGATCAACACGCCAGGACGAGATTGGGAGGGGTGCATAGGTGTGGAAAACACGGATAGATCAGGTGGCTGACTCGATACCGAGATAGAGATGGGGCATTTTCCCGTCAAGAAAACAAACAAAAATCCATTCTATCTATTAACGCATGGGTTCATGAGGTTAAAAACAATGGTACCACAAATCATTATCGGGTTTAACTATAAAATTTATGCTACACGTTACACATGAAATTCGCAGGGTTTAATACCATGACACTGAGATATTGTTAACGAGTTTAGATATAGATTCTTCTACACAGTGAAATGAATTCTCCATCTATAAAATTTGTTTTCCACCATATACGATTTTGCTATCACTAGAACACAGGAACCATATCGTTGTCTCAATAGCTACAAACTTATGTTTGGAAATTACATTGCTATACCAGAAACACAAAGAAAAATTAATGATTGTTCTATCCCATCGCAGAGGTTAGATTCATTGTCACTATCAAGGATTCGTCGTCTTACAGAGAAGAAAGAATATTCCATTGTCCAACACAGAGAAATATAAGGGTAATGAATGCAGTTCAAGGTAGTCAACGCAGTAAAAAAAAATGCATGTAATCACTACAAAATACAGTGGGAGTATAGGTAACGTAGGGGAAAAAACATAAGGTAACATCTGTCGAGAAAAACATTAAACACAGGTGTAAATCGTTCAAGGGAGGTCATTAAAAATGCAGAGTTCATTTCAACAATGCAGAGGGTAAAAGAGAGTCACGAAAATTTTTGCAGACCGGAATCGATAAAATGTTTTCATTAAATTAAGGGCATAGCAACTGCAGGCCCAAAAAAAATTTAAATCGACTGACAAGAATATCAAACCCATTCCCCCTTTTTTTTTCTTTTTCCAGCAATCAAATTACAAGGATGCAGACCGGGAATGGAGTTGGTTTCGCGTTTCTAGGATACCAATACCATGCCGATTTAAGAATTTTATCAAAGAACAACGTTGGGTTAAAATTGATCCATCCAAATATACACACGGGGAAAAATGAGATAACAACGAGATAAAAACAAATCGAGGATGAAGAAACACTTCGCCCACAATCAAGTGGCAGAGTTAGCTAAAAAAAAATAAAAAATGCATCAGGGCACACAACAAACCTTCAGCCAAAGACAACAATAGAGGTAGACGGATGAGTTTGTCCTTCACTTCACCATCCTTGCATAGAAAAGCAGGGCATTGAGATCCATAGGTCTTTTAACACTAAGGCGACGATCGTAGATCAAGCTCCTACCGACTTCTTATGTGAGGACTGGTGATCTAGGGATGAAAGATAACAACCTCAAGGTCACAATCAACACATAGGGTGGTCACGACATGCGGGAAGACAAAGGTCATGGAAATCAATCAACCAATCATTCAACCAGGCTATAAAAATTTCAGTCATGAAACTAGACAAACAGTTTACCTACCCAATACACATGTAGATCTAAAACATACATCCTACAACATTCTATCATTCAACTGAAAAAGTGTACTATTGCCTGTTCGCCTGCTTCGAGTGATGTCTGCACGCTCCGTGCAACTCCCGCTCGCCAACCGTCGAGACTACACTGGTACCTCCCAGCCAATGTTAGGGGTACTCTTCTTCCCCCTTATTCCCTTGAGCCACAAAAGGGCCACACACACTATCCAAAGGTCTTGTCTAGCTCCCAGCTCACCTCACAAGGTCGAGCTACCACTCCTCTCCGAGCTGGGTATCCCAACTCCCACAAGTAAATCAATCAAGTCGATATTTATGCAGCGTAATGTTACGCCAACAGAAGATGATCCTTCATCCTTCTCCTTACTTTATTTTCTAGAGTTTTGAACTTCTTTTCTTTCCTCAAATCTCATTTAATTAAAGTTTTAGAAATAATTTCCTAAAATTTCCTCTCCGTACAAGTGTCCCCCATCCCCTACATTCCTCCATAAATTAATTTATTTAATTAAGTAATTATCTTTATTTCCCTCTCCCACCTAGAGTTACTCCTAGAATCACTCCTAGGTGTCCCTAGATTCCCTTACAGGTTTTAAAGGCTTTCCCTATTATGAAATTGCTAATTCAGTTTAAAGTTAGAAATCTCTTAAATGTAGATTCTTTACTAAGTTAACTTCCCTCTTTTTCCCTTAAGTTCCCCTTTTTCCTTTTTATGTTACCTCCTTTCCCTAGTTTCCTATTTTTTTTATTTTCCCTCTTTCCCCTTTTACTTAGAACTCAAAAAGGCAAGTGTGGAATATAACCCATTTTCCCTTTTATCATTAATTTAGTATTCTTTTTAAATTATCAAAAGATAAAATAATTAATTCCCTCTTTACTTTTTATATTCACATATTTTATTTCTTATGAATAATTTAATCTCTTACTCCTTTATGTTACAAAATTTTATGAAGACCATAATTATTACTTAAGTGGTTTTTATTTTAAATTTTATTATTTTATTTTATTTTATCTATTTATTCATTTTTAGTTTTATTTTTAATTATTATTATTATTATTTTTTAAGGATAGACAAAATTTTACCCCTAGCAAAATTTTAGACTTAGAACTTAGAATTTGTACTGGGCGACATTTAATTAGGGAAATTGTTTTAAAATTTCTTTACCTGTTATTTTCCTTAGGGCCATCTAGTTCCAACCCTCTATCATCATCAATGCGACGTGCCCTTCAGGACGCACTAGGTGCTCCAAGGGTGTCACTTGCCTCTTGACTCATTGGTAGACATCAATAACCCCTGGAGTCAACACTCCGCCAGGTGAACTCGTGGGAGACTAAGGCCTTCTAAGGAATAAGGCCCCCACCTTATTGCGCGCCCCTTAGAATCATCGTGAGAAACTGTCACAGTCTGCCCTCACAACATCGTGGGTCCTCTCAAACTAGGTAATTGTTACCCTACAGTTCGAGCCACAGCAGGAGTGCTAGTAGGTTGTGGCAGGGCTACTGTCCACACCTCTCCCTCAACATCTCTGGTAGTCATGTGTGACCCCTTTACTCCATATGTGAGTCTGGTCGGCAAGCTATCATCATCCTGCATCATCAACAAACTATGTCATAACATATCCACATCATATCATCTAGTCAGATGCACTAATATCACAGTAAAACAATCAAACCCCAAAGGCACACTCCCTGACTCGATCCAGAGTCCAAGGGGTTCCATCGATGCCTCTGCATCCTCAAGGTCCAAAACCCTGCACACTCAGTAAAACCGAGTCAATAGCACCTGTCTATGTCAATGTAGTAAAACAACATGTCATCAGCCCATAACGCATCATAATCAAAGTCAAACGTTTTAATAGCATAAAAATCTGGATCACTTGCGAGCAAGTGTCCTCAAAAATAAGTTTGCTCAGTGTGCTAGAGCGAGATGTTACATATTATAACATTTAAGTAATATTCAAGTGTATTGAGCAAGAACATATTATAACATTTTGTAACAACCTCTTTTGCACAACTTAAATGTAGGCGACCACAACCAATAGAAAATTTTTATTTTTATTTTAAAACCAATTAAGAAATTTAATACCAACATTACATAAATATTTTAATCAGGTAAATAACCTCTAATTATTCAATAACATTATTCTTACTCAATATCAACATCATAATAAGGTCAAGATATAATATCAAGAATAAATTTACATTTCCTTCATCAGAATACAAAATAAGAAAAGGTAACGAAGGTATTCAATGCACAACCACTAGTCTAAACAAAGTTTTACCTTCTCTTAAGGAATACACTCATACAATTTATTACTCGTCAACTAGACAAAATTTATTTTCTTCGAAAGATTACCAATATATAATTTATTGTACATCATCTAGACAACTTACCACAAGAACTAACTATATGATCTATAATAGTTCCATAACAATATTTAACCTATGATATAACTCGGAGCATACCTGACATAAATAATTTAACACTAGTACCAATCATTACTTATAAAACATTATTTTCCAAGAGTTTCTTTCTACTAAGTAAGGGAATCTTCCTTATATTATTGTATCAAATTATTAGTCATTTAAACAAGAATGCTATTAGGTCTTCATAATGATGTTAAATATGTACATCCCTTGTGTGCCTAGCATAATTTTGTTTAGTACCTAGGATATAGTACATCTATAAATGTAGATTACTGCAAGATACCAGATATATAAAATATGAAGAACAGAAACGAAATGCTAGAAATGACAGAATAACAGTAAAATATCCAGCATAATCTTCACAATACACAGAAATGATATACGAAATAGCAACAGAAAGAGCACTTTGATTCAGAAAGCAATGTTCACAGGCCTCTTCGAGGGTTCAACCTCCAGTCGAGCAGAGCTCTGTTACAATAATCTCCAAGCTAGGGTTTTCATACCCTCAACCCTTATTTATACTAAATATGTCTATTAAGAGAAGCATCTAGAGGAAGATCCTTCTAGAAGCGGAAGATTCTATTAGGTCTTCTTACATCTGCCTTATTCTATTTTATTGAAAGGTCTTATTAATATTGACCTTTATTACATCCGAATACATTAATCTACCTATGTGCGGGTTAGGACCTTAACATGACCGCCCCCTTAAAAACAACCTTGTCCTCAAGGCTTGAGATGTGGAAACTGTTGCAGAATGGTAGCTGGTTCCCAAGTGACATCTGCTGGAATCATATCTTTCCACTATACTAGCACTTCCTTGATGGTTCTCTGACGCAGGCGACGCTCCCGCTGGTCCAAAACTGCTTCTGGTTGTAGCCAAATGGATCCTTCTTCAGCTAACTCTGTAAGGTGGTTTTGAATTTGGCACCTGGTTCCAATCACCTTCTTCAAGCATGAAACATGAAAAACAGGATGTAGCTTCGACTGACTGGGCAGAGCTAACTGATATGCGACTTGTCTCACATGCTTGAGAACTGTG
>ML784644.1:20084-31160 GCA_009831015.1 Picea engelmannii | reverse complement strand
AGCAAACATATGGGATTTGAGGTTGTAGTCACCTATTTGGAGACGCACATTTTCACAGCGCCCGCCACATTTCATAGAGCCACCATTGGCAATCATGATTTGGAAATTATTGACAGCATGGATATAGCAATGGGTTTCTTGGGTGATACGGCGATGAATAAAATTGTTGGTGTTGCCACTATCAACCAAGATGATGACCTTTTGGTGCTTGATGTAGCCGGTTAGCTTGAGAGTTTGGGGGGCAGAGAAGCCGGTGAGAGCATTGAGGGAAATGATGGGTTCCTCCTCAGGAGGGTCAGAGGGAGGGTGTATGTCAGAAATTTCTGGTGACTCAGGCATAGGGGGGTTGTCAACATCTTTGTCCTGAATATATTCAGAGATGGCCATAAAGAGATTTTGTTCCTTACATTTGTGGCCTGGGAAATATTTGTCATCATAATTATAATAGAGGCCTTTGAGTTGGCGTTCAGCCATTTCATCCCTGGTCAATTTTTGGATTTTTAATGGGGCTGAGGGAGTAGTGGGGTTTACTAGTTTAGGGCACGGGATAAATGAAGGCTTGCGGTTTTGGGAGGAAATAATTTGTTGTGCTTATTTAGCTTTTTTGGTAGCCTCCACCCAATTCATAGGTTGAGCCATGAGGACATGGGCCCGAATCTCCTCCTTGAGGCCACTGATAAAACACTCTCGAAAGAAAGCATCATTCATGCCCTCTGTTCGAAAAGCCAACCGCTCAAATGCAGCTATGAAGTCTTCGAATGTGCCTGATTACTTCAATTTTGTCAAACGGCCCAAATGGTTGGTGTCCGTGTCAAAGCGTTCATAAAGCTCAACAACAAATTGGGTCCAAGCAATATACCCTTGACGGGATTTTTTTCTCCATTGCCACCATTGTCAGCGTTCTTGATTGAGATGGAGAACACCATACCGGAGTTTGGCTAAGTCATCTGTAATGTTGTAGAGAAAGAAATAATGTTCCATTTGTGTGACCCACCCAGTGGGGTCCGAGCCATCAAATTTGGTTACATCCACCCGTGGAAGGCGTATGTCCCTTTGAAAGTGATGGGGTTGAAAGGAATGGGAAGAAGTTTCACCTTCAGTCTTTTTATGTGCATCAGGAAAAGATTCATCGGTAGGGAGCTTGAGTTTGGTGCAGAGTGCAGAAAAGACCGATTCAAGCTGGGTGGTCAGTTCATGTTTGAATTCTTCCATGGTGGACTGCACGGCTACATTTACGGATGCATTCATGGAGGCATCATGGGAGGCAATAGTAGCACTGAGTTGTTGCACTTCTTGTTGGGTCTCAAGTAAACCAGATTGCAGGGTGGTGAAGTGAGACTCTAGTTCTTGGTTACGGGTATGGGCCATGATGACGGGTGAACTGAAAAGGGAGCGGGCGGGGTCAGAAATTTTTGCAGAAAAATGATATGGATAAAAGTGATAAGGGAGAAGAGATGAATCTAATGGGATAGGTCTCAAATAACGGTGAAAAAATGGGTGAACTAAAAAGGGTGCGGGCGGGGTCAGAAATTTTTGCAAAAAAATGATATGGATGAAAGTGATAAGGGCGAAGAGATGAATCTAATGGAATATGTCTCAAATAATGGTGAAAATTTTTCCAGTCTTTTTTTTTAACAGCTGCGGGGTTATGCTTTGGTCTGAAGAATGCTGCAGTGCTAAAATCCCCAAATTCTGAACCAGAGAGTATTTACTTAGCAACCCGAATACAGATGCGGGTTAATAGATCTCACCAGTTTAATTTGTTTATGTTGCCATTTATATTCCCCAAGGGTTAGGTATTCAATGGTTCTACAAACAAGAGTTTGCCCTGTGCTATAGCTCTCTGATATACGTGCGGGGTCCAACAATAGTACTCGGCCCAATATCTCAGGGCACTAACTAAGGAGGATAGACTGTACCCTTAGCCGTACTACCCGACTACCCAGGTACTAGAGAGTATCTTCCTGAGTGTTGTTCTTGGTGACACTATAGAAGTCCGGTGGCCAATAGGTTTATCTACAGAGGGCTTCAGGAAATCTAGGCCGATCCGTACATAGGTGTTGTATGATGCGCTACCACTCGAAGGGGTACCAACAGGGGTTACAAGGGTGGCCAACAGATGTGCACTTAAGAACCACTTGTATTTCCTGCGTGTATGAATCCCACAACCGCGGGTTTATGCGCGTAATGATAGATATCTGTAGCTTAAAGACGTCGGAATACGTCTCTACCCTGAAAAAAAAATACCCACAATTTCTGCCAAGGAAAGTTCTCTGATACCACTTGCAAGATACCAGATATATAAAATATGCAGAACAGAAACAAAATGCTAGAAATGACAGAATAACAGTAAAATATCCAGCATAATCTTCACAATACACAGAAATGATATACGGAATAGCAACAGAAAGAGCACTTTGATTCAGAAAGCAATGTTCACAGGCCTCTTCGAGGGGGCAACCTCCAGTCGAGCAGAGCTCTGTTACAATAATCTCCAAGCTAGGGTTTTCATACCCTCGACCCTTATTTATACTAAATATGTCTATTAAGAGAAGCATCTAGAGGAAGATCCTTCTAGAAGCGGAAGCTTCTATTAGGTCTTCTTACATCTTCCTTATTATATTTTATTGAAAGGTCTTATTAATATTGACCTTTATTACATCCGAATACATTAATCTACCTATGTGCGGGTTAGGACCTTAACAATTACCATAGGTATGTAGGATGTTGATTTTATATATGAGATATCATTAAGATTTCTAAATTTATTTAATTTTAGTCTTAAGGATTACGTATTATTTATAAAACTTATTTTTCACTTGACTATCAAATTTAACCGATAGAAAGGCTTGAAAGGTAAAAAGAGAGGCGTGAATAATAACTATTTAAAACAAAAGTTTTCTATAAAAATTTATAATGTGGTCATTATCCTTATCCAGGATTAGTTAAAAATATTGAACCTTGTCGAACTAAAACTAAGCGATCATTGAATTCTTGTGCAGAAGGCACTTATTTTTGGACAAAGGCCATTGGAGATCTGAGAAGATCTAAAATAGGAGAAAAAAATATGGCCCAACTGATTCCAAAATCGTGTGAATGAGACTCTAAACATAATAAACATTTACATTGAAAAATCAATGTGATGTCCTCATTAAACAAACAAATAATTGATTCTTTATAGAGATAATGGTCAACGAAATAATTTTAAGGAAGGGTTGGTTAACTAGAGTTCTGAGGTGAGGCGAATGAATTGGTATACAATGATTCCAAACTAGATTTTATATTTCTACGATGCACTTAGATATTCTTAAACAACTGCCAAAAGTAAAGGTGTTTGTCGTGTCCCATAAATTTATGAACGCATCACATGAACTAACAAAATGAAATGGAAGGGGTGCTCATGACATCATTCACAGAAATAAAAGATTGAGAGATTTATTTTATTATGAATGGATCCAGAAATTTGTATCAATCAAAAGAGTGTGATGAGGTAATCATTGCACGCCCAGGAATGACTACCCTAATTCATTGTGATTAAACACAGAAATAGTCACTTGACTACAAAAAGCTAAACTAACTAAAGCATGGTGAAGGAATAACCCTTGCATATCATAGTTTACTCCAATCTGTTAATTATTAACTTCTGGTGATCTAAGTATCTAACAATGATAGAAATCAAAAAATGATCTCCTTCGTATCATTAAGGACACATCGTTCATTTGGGTAGATAAGGGAGTTTTTAAGTGAACCCATAACTTTCTCAGAATCTATCGAGGAGTTGGTCATCAATCGTTAAAGATTCTAACTCTTAAGAAATTTCACAGTGGCAAGCGATTTACTCCACTCTGAGTTGGGATAAAAAAAAATTGTGGAGCCCAAATAACTACCAGAATCCAAGTTATGGATTCGTGAATGAAGAATGTCAACTATTGTTCTGGGATTTATCAAGAGAAACAAAATCTATCAATTGGTAAAACAAGGAGGTCTCGTCAAGATGGAGGGTTCACAAAAATGAAAATACTTCAAGTAAAGAAGGATTAAGACAATCCCGTGGATGAATTCACGAGGCTTGCATCCAGTTTAGATCAAGTCATGATTCAATTCTAATTCTCGTTATAATGATTAAACCCACAGCTCGATTAAAACAAGAGTTGACATTCAGATTCATTGTTTGACTACCAATAAAAAAATTTTAAACTTGCACTTCACAACAGAGGTAGATAAGCCTATAATTCGTGTTAGGAAGAAATTACAAAATACTGATCTCATTGATCCAACACTATCATAGTGTAAGTATGAACTAAAACAAGGAGAACATAATACTAATCACATTGTTAATAAAAATTGTAAACGCAGAGTTCTATTAATGATATCTTACAACCATTCGACTAATATTTACAATATCTACAATGATAATAGGAAATTTAGTGAGACAATAGATAAAATAAAACTTTTTAATAGTAGATATGGGGATTAGTGCCTCAATCCATATATTGGTACAAATAATTATAAATCAATACATAATATACAATTTCAACGTAGTACAATTCTCACTATTATCACTCTATTAAAGAAAAAGTGAAAGCCTATTCCTGATATACAGTTTCGTTCAAAAGTGACTCTTGAGATTTGAAAATTACAATATATATATATATATATATATATATATATATATATATATATATATATAGAAACAAATATTTGAATATCGTAATCGAAAGATTTCTTGTTAGTGATGTAAACTCCTTCTATGACCTTGCGCAATGTCCAACTTATTTTCCTACCAATCCCAAGACTTCAATGGTACCTCCCAGCCAATTCTATGGGTAATCTTCTTTCTCCTTATCCCCTCGAGCCACAAAGGGGCCACGCATAAGAAACCAACAAACAATAGATCCAAGGATTCCCTCTCAAGGAAGAGCTTCCACTCTTTCTACAAGCTTGGTATCCCAACTCTCACAAGTAAAACAAAGTCTACAAAAGTTTGGTAGCATAATATATATATATATAACTAGGGGAATCGGTAACAACTGCAATATCATACTCGCGTGATGCAGGGTCGAATCATGTTGATTGTCTTATAACCCCTAGGGAGAATCTCACTGCCCGCAAGCACTCCTTTGGATAAATTGGGGTGAGAATCGATCTTGAGACCTATTTTTACATATTTCCTTCCATTTACATGACACTTTTGAATCCGTCTACACCCCTGCGGTCTTGGCAGCATAATATTACCAAACAAAATGAGGTCCAATTCCCTTCTACACCATTTTTTTTTATAGAAATTTCTTTACTGACACATGTCCTCATGCAAAATTAATTAAATTTTTATATTAGTTTAATTATGATTATTCACCCACACACTTGTCACACTCTCCCCAAGTTTCACAAGTAATTACCATTTTTATTTTATTTAAAATGTCAAAATTCCCTCACATTCCCCAAGTGTTCCTATTTTCAATCTTAGTTGTCCCTTCGTTCCCCAATTTCTCATTTAATGAGTGTCTCCTAACTAGATCTTAGTTAGAGTTGGATTAGGAGTCTTCTTCTAGTTATACCAGTGGTAGGTTTACTCAATATTCTATTCTAAGTAAACACCTATTCTCTCAAGTTATTATTTATTTCTATTTAAAAATACCTTTTATTAATTTCATGCACACATGTGCCTTTTATCCATCCTTTAAATTGTATTCCCCCCTTTTCTAGAATTTGATTATATTCTCAAATCTTTTAACTTATGTCTTAATTTATTTAGTCCTTTAATTAATTTAGACTTAGACTTAGGCTTGGACTTTTGTTGGCCTTTATAATTAAAAAAAAATGTTTAAACTAATTATTATATTCCAACAAGGGCTAATCATTTCAATGCTTTCTAGGCCACCTAGATTTATTGACTCGAGTTTTAAATTTTGCGATGTGTCATTCAAGATGCACCTTCTTTCTCTAAGGGTGCCACTCACCTTTGACTGGTTTTGAATTTTTTTCCGACCCTTGGAGTCAACACTCCACTTGGTCGGCCTTGTGAGAGACTAAAGACTTATAAGGAATAAGAACTTTTCCTTATTGTGTGCCCCTTAGAATATTCGTAAGCAACCTAGTAGGTTGTGACAGGAACACTGCCACACCTCTCCCTCAACTGTATGGTTTATGTGCATTACCCCTTTACTCCTTATGTGATTTAGATTAGAAAGCATCATCAACCTACATCCATTGACAAAACGAGGTCAATAATCCTAATGCATAAATCATACTAAATCAATCATATATCACATGTGTGTAAAATAAAATATTCAAACACATACAATCCACTCCCTGACTCAATCTGGAGTACAAGGAAGTCCATTGATGCCATCAATATCCATAAACTGTCATGTGTCATGCACACTCAGGAAAATGCATCAATAACATCTACTAATACATAGACATCAAAATATCAATAAGTCACAACAAATCATCATCATCATATATAACCCATTAATCGAAACAAAATCATAATATACCATAACTGGATCACTTGCACATAAGTGTCCTCAAAGAATAATTCAATAAGGGTGTGCTCAGTGGAGCGGGATGTTACATCTACCTAGAATTCTTGTTCTAACCTGAAACCACTAAGCATGCTCCTTGATTTTTCCATCAATGTCATTTTCATCATTTCTGCAACCCCGTTCTGTTGAGGTGTGTATGGAGTAGTTGTATTTCTATATCGCACTTATTATGAAACTCTTTGAATTCATTCCCACATAATTCTCCACCATTATATATCCTCAACACTTTTATTTGTTTCTCTGTCTGATTTTCTATCAGAGCCTTAAACTCTTTAAATTTATCAAATACCTCATATTTCTTCTTAAGAAAATAAATCCATGTGTTCCTTAAGAATTTATCTATGAATGAAACATAATACATAGATTTACCTAGTGATGGAACATGCACAGGTCCAAACACATCATTGTGTATCAACTCTAAGATCCCCTTTTCTCGTGTAGAACCAGATGGAAATCTTACTCGATTTTGTTTACCATATATGCAATGTTCAAAGAAGAAAAAATCTAGGGTGAAATTAGATATACCTTCAACCATACCTTTTCTGTGTAGTATTCAAAGGCCCTTTTCTCCAATATGTCCCAATCTTTGATGCTACAACATGGTCTTCTTTCCAGGGCCGGTATGGATCATGTATTATTTATTTCTCTGCTCGAGCACAAAATAACTATTACACCCATCAATATAAGTTCTTACCAATAACTTTATAGAGTTCCACATTGAATTCCCCTCATCAATACCATTGCTCCTCATACCATCTTGCAAGTTCTCTTTCCCAATAAAGAATCCACACCTGCATCATCCAACTTACTTACAGATATTAGGATCCTAGGAAGATATAGAATGTGTATACCTACAAGGAGAGTTCTAATCCTTACATCTTTCAACAACAACTTAACCCTTCCACGTCCCATGATTTTGGTTGTTAGTTCATCTTCTATGAAGACATCACCAACATCATAATTTTCATATTCATTGAACCACTCCCTTTGAGGAATCATATGAAATGATGCACCTGATTCGGTCAACCATACGTCACGATCTACATGTCTACTTGTAGATTTCAGTTAAACATCACCTCCTTCTTCTGTGGAGGTTTTTTCCTCTGTGGAAGAGGTATTATCAAATCCCTTGCTTTATCAACTTTATTAGACCTACAATATTTCTTATAATTCCCAACTTTACCGCATTTCCAGCATTTCCTAAAATATTTTCCTGGGGATTTAGATCTACCTTTAGATTTAGATCACCCCCCCCCCCCCCTACCCCTCGAATACTTATTTGTATTCCTTTATTGAGGATGGCTCTTACAAATAAATCATTTGTGCTATGACTATCCATGCTTCTCCGCCTCATCTCTTCTGATAACAAGGATGAAACTGCATCCTCATACTTCAATGTAGATTGAGTGGTACTACCAATTGCTACAACCAGATTATCCCAAGAGTCTAACAAAGAACATAACAAAGTAATATACTTATCTTCTTCTTCAAGTGTAATATTAACAATTCCAACTTGACTTACTAGAGTATTGGAGGAAATTAGATGCTATGTCATATAATCTCCATCTTCCATCCTAAAATGATACAATTTATTTTTAATAAACAACTTTTTTACCAGGTACTTTGATTGATACAAATTCTCAAACTTTTCCCAAAGTTCCTTGGCTATAGATTCTCCTGATACATTTAGTAACATTGAATATGCCAATCAGAGTCTAATCGTACTCCTTTCTCTTCTATCTAGATTTTCCCAATATTCTTTCGACATACTGGTAGATTGAGTACTAGTAGTTTGTGTAGCAATATATTGTGTACCAGTAGTTTGTGTACCAATAGGTTTTGTACCAATGGGTTGTGTATGAGGATCCACAACAATCCATTGTTCTTTGTCTAAAAGAAGGTCCTCTATATTAATCTTCCATAACTCAAAGCTTTGACTATTGAACTTCTCAATATCGATTCTATAACATCACACCATTCTAGTTCAACACATGAATCACCACTGCAAAGCTCCCACTAAACCCAATTTTATCACAAACCCAAGATAAACTTGATCTATCAAGACCGAGCCAAATCCTCAGCAATAAAGGTGTCCCCCTGAAGCCAAAAACAAGCTCTGATACCACATGTAATTTTTAAACTTGTGAAGTAAAGAAATGCATACAAATTCTTAAACAAACAAAATAAAATAAAATCAATGACTCATACACATAGTACACAAAGATTTACACTAGAAACCCTTAACTGGGGGAAAACCATCCTTCCTTGGTATCGCACCTCTCAACTCTTCATTGTATTAATTTCACCATACGCAATACAATATATACAATATTTTGGGTATTCCATAGCTACCAAAACCCTAATCCCTTAATCCGAGATTAATTTAGAAATATGCTAAAAATAACGAAAAAAGCAAAAATAGAAAAAACCTACAAAAAATATTTCTGGGGTGCTAGCTAGGGGAGGGAAATCCTGGCCTCTCCTTGGGAGATACTCAAACATATTCATCAAATTTGACACCCCCCCGCCACACACACATGAAAATAATATAACACCTACCCAAAAAATGTGAGGTTGTAACCTTGATCCCACATTTGACTGACACTTAGAATATTGTGTTTTAACTCTTCAACATCCAACTCGTCCTGTATTTTATTATTTTCATTATCAAGACTAACGATACCTTTTTCAACTATCCTTGTAGTAGTAGTATCCCCAAAGGTAACACTGCATCCTTTTTCTTCCTTTAGGGTGAGAATTTTTTTTTGATCCCTATCATGTCTCATGAACATCCACTATCAATGTACCATTGACTTACTTTGTCTTGAGCATACATTGCCAGCCCAAATTATTCCTTCTTTGGTTCTTCTTGCTTCCTTTTCCACACCTTTGTGTATTCTACTCTATTCTTGGTAAGAACATATTCTTCCCTATTTTTTTTTGGCGACTGTATTATGTTGCTTCTATAGTCATGTGCTATGTGCCCATAGTTATTCCACTTATTAACATACAATATTGTAATCAAGTAGGGGAGAAAATTAATTGTAGTTTCTATAAACAAACCCATGAGAAATTTTGGTTTTGTTCCTCACATAATCACTCTTTGAGGTCTTATAAGAACCTATATTTCTATCTCTCACATGATAAATTTTTCATAAGCTCTATAATCTAGTTATTTATGACAAAAATTATTGAAAGAAAAGCAATAACCATGAAAGAGATTTTGGTACCAGGTTTTGAAAGGCCTTCTTGGTGGAACAACTCTTCTGAAATCATTCTTGTTTTTCTTGTGAGAAGAATCAGGTTTATGTTGATCATCATTTCCTTTCATGTTGCTACTTTCATTGTTGATGGATACTTTGAGAATATTAGCATAGCTTTTAAGATTTTCTTCATTTTCCTTTTCTGATGGATTTGTGACCTTAGTGCTTGCATCTCCCTTGGGGGTCTTTTGTTTTCCATCGTATCCAAGACCTGTCCTAATGAATGGTGACCTTTTTTAATTGAGAATATCATCTAATATTTTATTACTTTTTCCAAACTTCAAGCTTTTACTCAACTAATCAATTTTTTTCTCTAGTTACTTTCTTAAGGAAAAAAATACATCCTCTAGCTTCTCGCAACTTTCTTCCTTTTTTTCCAACTCACTTCTCACCACTTCTTCTATCCTTTTTTCCTCTTCTAGTTGAGTCTTTAGGATGATAATTTATTTATTTATTTTTATTTTTTTTCTGTTTCATCAATATCATTATCCTTATTTTTATATTTTTTCAATTTCTCTTTCTTCTTTTTATTCTTTCCCCCGAGTTTGTCTATTTCTTCTAAGGAACTAACGATCTATGCTTCAAGATTCACTTACCCATAAATGTATTCTTCTTATGAATCTAATTTTTCTTTCTGATTAACTTAATTTTCTTTATTAGTGGACATTGTATCCATTTCCATGAAGAATAATTCTTATTTGTTAATATCATAAACATATCCATCGCTTTATTCAGACGAGCTACTGTCCTTTCTAGAGTAAAAAATCTTATTCTCAGTATATTTTCCTCTTTTGTGTTTATAGGGTTTTCTTTTATTGTTATGTTCTTCTTCATAATTATTGTCTTCATCATCATTGTTTTCCCTTTTTTCATATGCACATTTAGTAGCCAAATTTCCTACTCTAACACAATTAAAAAATTTGAAGGGTAGATTATCGTTGTCTTTTCCAGATCCTCTTTTTAGCTTTCTCACAAATTGTGTTTCTTTTGTGTATTATTCATGACTATAAAAATCATATGATATGTGTCTTTTTGTCTTCTTTGATGATTTTAAAGCTATTGTAAAATTGGTTGTTGTTATCGGACTAATCGGTAGGTGTGGATACTAATAGATCTCCCTAGATCCACCTGGATCTAAAACAAAACAGGATAGGACATGACTCTTTCCCTAAGTTACGACCATTGAATTAGCTAATAAGGAGGAACAAGTGACATACCTTTGTATCGCTTCCTTAGGTCTTTGTTGCTCCCGCTTCGGTCCAGTG
>ML784644.1:0-18893 GCA_009831015.1 Picea engelmannii | reverse complement strand
AACTTGGACCAAAGAGATGAGATATAGGGTCTTCAATCCTGTCACCTGAAAGTATGAATCTAACCATGTGATTACATGTGCTGAAGTCGAACATGGTAGAAACCACTTGATTATCGGTCAGTGATGAAACCGTTAACAAGTGCGAGGGAAATCACCATTAATGTCAATGACTCCCAAGGTACACTAGTACAATCCACCGAATGTGAATGAATGAGTTGAGGTCGAACATTTGATGGAATCTCCTGATCAGGGGTCAATGATGAAAACCCACTGTCGAAAGCGAGGAAACTTTCCATTGATGCATACAAGTTCCAAGGTACCAAATAATTTCTAAGTCTTGTTTCCGGATAATGAGCTGGAGTCGACGGAACAAAACTTGTCACAGGAGGGTGTTGATGTATCCCCGATCAATGACACGAAATGAGTAATATATTTTTAAGGTGAAACAAAGTATGATGTAAGTTGGACTGGACACAGGGAAGGCCGACATGAAGAGAATGGAAAACTACAGATGGCCAACTCAATAGAGGTTTCAAATGAACTTCTCTTGAACATATGAATGACATGACCAATGATTTGGCAGCATTGACTCAGAGATGACCCAGGATTTGACCTTGTAGCAAATCGAATGAGAGACAAATGGATTTCCCAAATCGGCTTCAGACAATGAATAGGGGGGTGTCATGTTCAAGAGTGACACTTACTGCTAATAATATGAATATGAAAACAAATCCCTTTCCCAAATTCCCCCCCACCATTTCTGGCGAGTACCTCTTTATTTTTACGCAAGCTTGAGGAGGATAACATATGCTTGTTGATGTAAGATCATCCTTTAGATGAGTCCTTCGGAGTATGTTTAACGAACCCTAGGAACGAGTGGTTCGGTCCCATCACGGGTCTTTCAATGTTTGTTTAACGAGTCCAAAGATAGAAAACTCGAAGGTTTTTCATGATTATAAAGTCTAGAAAAACACTCAAAAGAGAACTCTCTCAGTTCCTTTTTCATAAAATAGTCTGATGAGACCGAAAAAGAGATAAATTATCACCCAACAGATGCTTTCTTCAAATACTTTAACGAGCGTGAAAATAGCAAGATCGCTCGACAATCTTTTCATGTTTAGAGAGTCTGAAAAGAGCTTAAAGACGACTCCAGGGGGTTCTTTTTTCGTATAACCTTGTTGAGCCCAAAAAACTGATAAAAGTGTGCTTGATTACATTCTCATGTATTTTTGAGCGTGAGAACGGACAAAGACCAAGCTCGAGGTTTTGTGCAAAAAACCATAAAAAACAATTCAAACAGGCGATGAAAAAGAGAAAAAAATCGTATCCCTGTGTATGGACGTCGAAGTCGTTATGTCTGCAAAAATTCGCACTCATAAGGGTATTAGGAATTAGGTTTAATAAATAAAACAATTATAAAAACCCACAAAAATGGTAAAAGTGAATATAAGTGGGTAAAAGTTCTTTTTACCAGTCATTGTAACTTTGCCAATATTTTAGCCCAAAACCCCTCTTTTGCCCTTGAATTTCAGCGCTTGATTGCGGAAGGTACGAGCATCCATTTGGCGAACCGTCTTCGGCAGTGAGGTAAGCTCCTTGTATTCTATCTTTTCATGGTTCAATTTTTCATTTTCATTGGTAAAATTCAAGTTTTTGAGCTTGTTTTAGGTATCAAATTTGCACTCAGCCATTCTCGTAGGCTAGCCAGACGGGACCTGTGAGAATGCATCATTCTCGCAGGTGGCCCCAAAGGCACCTGCGAGAACCTCGCACTGTTTCAAAGGGGAACCTACGAGAACCGCAAAGTGAAAAGTTTATTTAACGTTTTCTCAATGAAAAATGTACCAAGTGTTGAAGAGAGTTGTTGACCTTCTTCTTATGTGTCTTATGCAGGCATTTGGCTATCACCATGGTTCTGGAATGGTGTGAAAAAGAGCATGAAGAAGATGATGCTATTGCCGGGAATAACTTGGGCACTGTTTCCACTTTACGAGACTGTGGTCTCCTGAAATTATTTCGGATCTCAGGTATGAGGGCCCAAGTCAGGCTGTTGGCGTACCTCATTCATATGTGGGACGTGGACCAACAAGTATTCCACGTAGGGGTCCACACATTGTCCTTGGATATTGAGGATGTTTACTTCTTGATAGGACTATCACGACGTGGGTACCATGCTAGCTTGACTGGTAGCCGAGGTGGTGGGCTACCTATGAGTGAATACTGTCATTTGTACTGTGTTCCAGAGGCAGAAAGGAGAAAAGGAAAAGTGGCCATTTGGGGGGTGCAGGATTTGACCCTTCTCACTATTTTTTTCACCATTGCTCGTATGGATGGGAGCGCTACTCCACACATGGCTCTCCAAAACTACTTTCAGTATGCCATAGAGTGTACTGAGCCTCAGGTGTTTAACTGGGCAGACGCAGTCCTTCATAGCGTGAAGAAGCAATTGACTAAATGCAGGAGAGGCGACCTGAAGCAATTCGGGTACGGGTCATTGTTGGTGTCCTTCTTTCTTGAGAGGGTTCCCTTACTGAGGTTGCATCTTGAGTGGGGTTTATCGGCTCTAGAGGATCCGAGAATGCTGAGGTGGTGTAACCTCATGGTCTGGCATGTAGCTGGACTAATCATCAAATACAATGATACCTTCTTTGACTGGTTGCGACCACAGATGTTGATGGTCGATGATTATGCCTATGCTAGGTTGGACTTTCGAGGGGATCTGGACTTGGCCCTACCTAAGGGCACTCAGTGGGGGGATCTTGGTAAGAATTACACATTTTTTACTTTTTAAATGTTTTTGTGAATTTTATCATATGCAAATGTTTTTATGTTCGTCCAAGGTCTAATTACAAAAAAAAAAAATTGATGACATAGACTTGGGGCCTTATCGACCACTAGGTACTTCTCCTATTCAGCGATGAGGAGAGGTGGCTCTAGTGCCATGATGGGATGCTGAAGATTATGAAGTAGTGGAACAAAACTTAGAGGGTTTGACTGCAGACATTCCAGACATCCCTCTTGGAGAGGTTCCACGATGTTATTAGCGTCATACGCTGAGGGTGTCAGAGTCTGTTGGTCGACTGCTTCGTAGGGTTGCCCGAGCAGTCGTGTGTTACTATGAACGTCATCCATGACATCACTTTGTAGAAGCTATGAGCTTCAGATTTTGAAATTTTGTACCTTGCACAAAACTTTTTTGTAAAAAACTTTTTGATCGTTATATATACATATGGCTTCTACTGGCTTATCTTGTGTTGTGTGATACTTGTGATGTGATTGATTTATAAATGACCCAAATGTCTGTCTAATACATAGTTAGCTAATG
The DNA here is from genome assembly GCA_009831015.1 of Picea engelmannii. NCBI lineage: Eukaryota > Viridiplantae > Streptophyta > Pinopsida > Pinales > Pinaceae > Picea > Picea engelmannii. The sequence goes on along the minus strand of ML784644.1, from coordinate 15,568 downwards.
CATCAGTTAATGTATTTATACATCTAGGAATATGTTGATACTCAATATAATCAAAATAATGTTCCAAGAGGTGAATTCGCAAATATACCCGTAACAAAGTAGGACTTCGAATAGCATAGACATTACTTAACTGTAGTACTATGAGTTGCGAATCGAGTCGCACAACCAAGTGATGGATACCAAGCGAGCTAACATCAATCAACAATTCGATAATGGCGCTATACTCTGCAATATTGTTGGTCGCACGGCCGAGGCATACCCCTCGTAGAGTGATGAGTTTGTTTGTAGGGGCGTAAATTGCCCACGTAGCAGAAGCAAGGTTTTGAGTACTACGGCTAGCGCCATCAGCGAAGCCAATGTGGGATAGAGAAGACTCCGACATCTGGAAACCAAACACAACGTAACATAAGGGTAGAGACCAGATAATGAAAAAACAAACTACAGTAACACACAAGAAGTATGGTACAATAAAATACAAGTACTCGTGCACAGGTTATCTTATGCATAGTACTTATTTAAGTACAACCCATTTCTGGGTTCACTCAAAGGGATACCATCGTAATCTACTAACTCGTAAGCTCCTTTCTCCAAAACTCGTCTAACGATATAAGGACCTTGCCACATGGCTTTGAATTTTCCAGCTCCTAGAATATCTCGATCTTGTTCGTAGAGGAGAACCAAATCTCCTTTGGAGAAAATGCGAGGCTTGACATGTTTGTCGTATTAGGCCTTGACACGTTTCTTCTGGGTTTCTATGACTAGGGTGGCATCGCATCGAGTTTTGTCTAATCGCATGAGATACAATAGACGTTCTTCCTCGACAAAAGTGTTTGGTAGGAGTTCGACGGCTAGTTTTAAAGAGGGTATCTCGCATTCAATCGGGAGAATGACTTCTAAACCATAGACTAATCGGAAAGGTGTAAACCTAGTAGTGGACTTAACGGATGTCTGGTAAGCCCACAATGATGAAAACAACATTGTGTGCCAACTTGTTTTGTGAATCCCTATCATTCGTCGAAGCATGGTTATGAGAACTTTGTTAATCGCTTCGACTTGGCTGTTGGCTTGTGGGTAATAGGGCATTGAGTTTTCATGGAGAAGACTCGACTTTTCAGTGAGTTCGGATATCATGAAGTTTATAAAGTGGCTACCGTGATCGGTGATGATAGCCTGAGGAACACCAAAATGAGCTATGATGTGATTGAAAATGAATAATGTTGCGGTCTTTCCAGTATTGTCAAATGTCAGCATCGCCTCGGCCCATTTCGTAAAATAATCTACGGCTACAATAATGTACACATGCCCATTAGCTGAGTGGGGGTGACATGTCATGAAATCGATGCCCCATTTCACAAAGGAACCAATGGAGACCACAGGGTAAAGAGGAGCGGGATGTGACCGTATCTTATGATTATAGGTCTGGCAAGCGTGGCATTTTTGGACAATGATTATGCAATCGTTGAATAAAGAAGGCCAAAAATACCCTGCTCGTAAGATCTTCTGGGCAGTAGCATACCCAGACATATGACCACCACAGGCTCTAGAATGGCAGTCATTTAAGGCTTTCTCAACCTTGTCAAACGTGAGGCAGCATCGAAAAACTGAGTCAATCCCACGACGATAAAGAGTATCCCCGAGGATAATATATTGATGAGCTTGGTAGCGTATTCGACGCCGGTCAGTACTGGACAAATTGGGCCGGAAAGTCTAGGTTTGGAGATATATGATGATATTACCATACCAAAGATCATCAGAACTAATTAGGAAAAGGGATTCATCAGGTAATGAATCGGTTGCTACATTTTTCATTTCAGACTAGGAAAAGTCTCATATCAACTCAGCAAACACTAAGGACTTCTTGGACTTATCTCGTTCGAATTCCAATTCAAAATCCTGGAGTATCACGATCCATTTGGAGTATTTTCCCCCTAGCAATTGACGTGTGAGAATGTGTTGCATAGGGTTGCAGTTAGAAATCACTGTAGTCTTGCGAGAGAGGATATAGTGCCAGAAGCGTTGAACTGCTTGGACGGCTGCCAAGGCCAGTTTTTTGACGTGTAAATACTTGGTTTCGGTAGGCGTTAGACTTCGACTCAAGTAATAGATAACATGTTCATCATGAGAATCATCCTCTTGGATGAGAACCATAACAATGGTGTAATCCGAGGTTGCGAGGTAGAGGAAATAATCGTGACTGTAATCGGGGGGGGGGGAAGAGAAGCAGAGCACGTGTCAGGGATAGTTTCAAAGCTTCGAAGGCTTTGTTTGTGATGGTATCCCATACAAACTTAGACCCCTTTTTGAGTAGTCGTGTAAATCCAAGAGTTATCTTGGTGTAGTTCGGTATCAAATGACAACGAAAGTTTGCTTTCCCTTGCAAACTTTGTAACTGGAAAAGTGTAGAAGGAGGAGGGAGATTGAGAATCGCCTTGACCTTTAAAGGATATACCCTGATCCCTTGACGTGAAACAATAAAGCCTAGAAGTCGGCTGGATTCTATGCAGAAAATGCATTTGTGAGGATTCAAGCGTATATGGTAAAACTGACAGCGGATGAAAAAGGCTCGGAGGTGGATTATATGATCGACTCAGCGCATGGAATGAGCGGGTAAGTCATCAAGATATGGTTGCATGATGTGCTTGATATTATGGAAGGCATAAGACATAGCGCACTGAAAAGTTGCGCCAACGTTCTTTAGACCAAAAGGAAGTTTTCGATAGGTGAAAGTGCCCCAAGGACAGATGAAAGCAGTTTTGCGTTGATCCTTGAGAACAATATTGATTTGATTATATCCGGAGAAACCATCCATAAGAGAGAATATTTCACTTCCGGTGAAATCATCAACAATTTGATCGACGAAGGGGGTAGGAAAGTTGTCCTTAGGACAAGCTTTGTGGATATCCCTATAATCAACGCATACGCGGATTATGCCTTGTTTCTTGTCGATCGGGACAAGATTGGAAACCCAGTCAGTGAGGACCACCGGGTAAATAAAGCTGGCTTTGAGAAGTTTCTCGACTTCAAGCTTGATAGCAGCCACTTTACGTGGGTGAACTAGACAAAGGTGTTTTCGGACGGGTTTAGCATCTGTGTATGTCTTAATCTCATGTATCACAATGTTGGGGTCGATACCCGACATTTCTTCATAGCTCCAGGAGAAGACGTCACGAAACTCTTTGAAAAGTGACGTGTAGGTGACGATTTCATCAGGGGAACACGAAGCTCCGATATGCACATTTTCGACAATTCCAGGTTTGATGGATATGTTGAGGGGAATAGTGGGTGAGATATTTCTTAAGTTCCCTTTAGAAAACACTTCGTGTGTGGACTTAGGAATGGTTGAAATGACGACAACGGTCGACGGGTTCGAGATCCGTTGGTAGCTCTCGATGGTGTGTTGTTCTAGGAAGAGGATGGAACAGTGATGGCCATCGTCCCAGAGGGTGTCTTCAATGACAAACATAATCATATCGTCCATGGGAAAAATTACACGGAAAGAATCTGGAGATAAATCACCAAGAGAGGGGGTAGAAGGGGTTGTCGATTGAATGTCCTGATAGGCAGATTCGACCGGACTTAAAGGAATTTCATTACCGTAACAAATATGATCGTCGGGGTCGGGTACCAGCCATGGGTCATGAGACGCAGGGGTTCCGTGAATCGAGGTGGAGATCATGTTGATTGAGGTGACAGACGAGTATGGAACATTAGGTGGTGGAATGGGGAAAGTACCCATTAACAAAGAGTCTTTGAGAAGACCTACACCGACGTTCTCGTAACCGGGGGGGTTTGGTGATGAACTGTATGTTGCCAGTACAGGTATCTGAGTTAAAGAAGGCTAATTGGTTGACGGTAATGACCTTTCCTTGACGTGGGAAATGTACAACATGAAAAAGAGTCGACACAATGGCACACGTGGAATCAATCCAGCTATGGCCAAGCAGAAGATTGTAATCGAGAGGAGCGTCAAAGACTTCCACTTCGACTTGGACTATTTTTCCTTCTAGCATGATTGGCAATGAAGGAAGGACACCCTAAGGCTTAAAACTAGATCCATTGAAGGCTTTGAGTGTGTTATGGGATTCATTCAAAGAGGGAGAGTTGATGGCTTTCGAGCAGGTAATAGACATGACACACGTCGAGGCACCCTTGTCGATAACGGTTTGAAAAATGTTTTTTTCGGAGAAAATCACTTGGATATGGAATGAAATTTGAGGGGGTAACCTTGGAATGTGATCTTCCAAGTCAAAAATTATTAAATTTGTGTCCGTCGGGTCGATTCCACCGATAGATTTCAATAGTGCCTTCCGTTGTGTGGGACAACTTTGAAGGACTTCGAGGGCTAACATCACGGAAGGTGCTTGGGCCAGGTCTTCAACAATGTTGTAGTTCTGGGCAGCACGAGCATGAGGATTGAAAGACGATTTCCAAACGAAGCCCTTTGGAGGGGGGTGAAGAACTGTGTCAAGGCTCGGTCATTTGAGATGAAGAGGACCGTTGGTAGGTGGAGTCGTGGGAGAGGGTTGGACCGATGAAGGAGGTATATCATCAACCTTCTCTTTAGAGGGAGAATAATCTTTGGCTCGAGTGGTGAGTGCGATGTCATTCTTCTTTGAATCGCCAGTACACATTAATACATAAGATGTAGTGGAAGGGGAAGGTTGGTCATGAATGACCAATTGGGCCTATTGTTGAGAGGGGAAGGGTTGGGACAAGACGGTCGGAGTGGGTGGTTTCGGGGCCCCTTGAATGAACTTAGTAACCTCGACACGTCATGGACAATATTTCGTGTAGTGATCATCACCACAGATAAGACAAGGGTAGCGAGGTTTGCACTTATCCCTATCGTCAACAGGTGGGGTTTTGGTTCTCTCTGCTTGAGAAGTATTTTTTTCCTCCTTATTCTTACCCTTTCCCTTTCTGGATTTGTTTTTATCGGTTGGGGTAGAGTGAACCACATTTACCTCAGAAGTCTTGTCGATGGGAGGGGTAGGAGATGGATCATTTTGAACATTAGAAGAAGCGGGTTTGGGGTTGTTTCTCGAGGCGAAATGTGGTTGGGCATGGAAAGTGCCAATCACACCGTCGGCTGCATGAGAAGCAACCGGAGTAGCTGAAGCGGTGGAAGTGGAAGGATGAGGTGCATCAGGGAGAAAGTAGTAAAGAGTACACGTTTGTGAGTAAACGAGGTCAAGGTATTGAGCATGACTTATGGCTTGTTCTTTCATGACAACTCCACCCATGGAAATTTCATGACTAATGTCGTTCACAAATGATTTTGTGAACCACTCTGCCAACAACTGATTGGGAAGTTCGAGTTTGATGAGACGTCGTCTTCGTCGCCACTCATGAATGTGATCGGATATATGAGTGGATTTGTTTTGTTTGAAAGAACTCAAAATCTCGGTCCCCATTTCATAACGGATAGGTAATTGGTAGTGGGTGAGGAAATCCATAGCTAGGGTGTTGAAGTCGGCGAAGAAACCTCATGGTAATTCTATATACCACTTCGCAGCAGAACCTGTGAGAGTTCTTTGAAATAGACGTAAACAAATAGAGTCATCCATCAAGGAGTTGGATGAGCACCAGAGGTGAAAAGTCATCACGTGATTGTTCAGGTCCTCTCTCGCTTTGCCATCAAATTTAGGAATGTCAGATGGTAGTTTGGATGGTATAGCGGGCCAATGGGGAGAGTGACGGATTGGATCGTTTAAAATCCTTGACAGATTCGGGAGGTCCAAAGTGGCCAAAAAGAGTAATTGTCTATTCATATGCGGGTACTAGTGGCTTTGGGGAGGGAGTCCCATCGGAAAACTAGTGGTACCATACGCAGTTTGCATATAATGCAAAGACCCCAGTAGATTCGGTGGTTGTTGTGGAGGAAAGTAACTCATGGGATTGTATCCTTGAACTGGGACGTGAGTTTGAGCATTCGAGCCCCAAATAGGATCGGACGTACCTGGATATGGTTGGCCTATACTAGGGGGTATAACAGATGTAGCTGGAAGCTGTTGCCCCCCAGTCGATTGAGGATTATGTTGTATCAGATGATTCCAATACTGGGCCAAGGATGGAGGTATGTTTTGTCCATAGGGTGGGGTTGGTGGGGGTTGTCCTCCAGTTGGGGGTTGAGTTCCAATTGGGGTTTGTGTTCCAATTGGGATTTGTGTTCCAATAGGAATTTTCCCTACAAGGGGGGGTTGAGTCAAACCTCCTTGGTGAAATTGCCCACCAACAAGAATCTGGTAATTTGGTGTGAATGACAAAATGGTGCCACTAGGATTAGTGTTGCCAATAGAGGATGAAAAAGGTCCTCTGAAAGGGGGTTGAGGAAGTGTCGGAATGAAGTCGGGAGGAGAGTGCCCAGAAGAAGAGGGACCACTGGGAGTTCTGGATGGGGTTTGTGTAGGAGTGGGAATAGAAGCATTCAATGCACGGTATCCAGGTGGAAGCGACGGGGTGACATTGGGCGAGAGCGGTGTGCCAGTGGGGGCTTGACTAGCCGCAGTAATCCCAGTGTGAATACTCATAGTATCTGTGTAATGGACCATTTCTAAAGGGATGGTTAAGATGTGGTCAGCTCATGGAGCTTCTGTACCAGGAAAATAATAAGCAGTAGTAAAAGGTACTGCGTCTGGGTCAGAGGTTTCGGGGAACACAGGTGAGACAGTGATTTCAACGCCTGCTCCTGAACCAAAGAGATCTCGTCTAAAAATGCCAGTAGACCAAAAAGGGTCTTGGCCTTCAAGTCCTAGAAAAGGTCCAATCAGTGATCCAGAAGAAAAAACAACTAAGTCTCTAGAAGAATTCACTCGCATAATACGTCTCTCAGAATCGGGGCGAAGTCAAAAGTCCTCTTGAGAATTAGTAATTCATAACCGTTCTAGAGAGTCAGTTCTTTCCACTTGTGGAGTGATCTTGGACTTCATTATGTTGAGGAGAGCCCTCTCGTGAGCTTGTAGGCAGGGGTTGAGAACCTTCCATATTTTCTGGAGGTAAGCCCTGCATTCTACGTGAACAACATGGAGGGTTTATTATGAATGAGTTACAAACTTATGAAGAAAATCCTGTGGTCAACTTGGGTAAACAAACAACATGCGCTAGTAAAAAATCTAGGAAACAACACCAAGAAAACAAGACCTTCTAATTCTGAAATTACTAGTTGGTGATGAAATCCAACGTCGCAACAACGAGATGAGAAGGGGCTGGGCTAGGGTGGAAAAGTTACGTTGACAACCTGCTTAACAGACTTACACCCTGGTGCAAGCTCCCACACATAATCATGGGTATACCCTCTAAGGAGCCTGAGTGATTTTGGCCAACGTCGATTCCAGGTACCATGATGACTTGCCCCTTCATAGTCACCTTGTTTAAGACCCTAAGAATATAGGCCACTAAGGTTACAATCGAAAACAATAAAGCCTAGGGGGACAATTGACAGTCCGATCCACACGCAAGGGCAGGGTATCTAGCTCGAAATCAACTCGAGAGGCTTCCACTCATCATTGTGGGTATACCTCCAAGTGACCCCCGTAATGCGTGCAATCTCTACACTGATATCAATGAAGCAGGGTGAGTAACTCTGTCAATATCAATGTGACCTCGGGTTTGACCCTTGTGTGAGAAGGGCTTCCCAGGACAAAATGTTGTAAATGGAATTTTGACACTCCTTAACACAAGATGTTATTGTGTGTTTTTTGCTTTGGAGAGTGTATCTCTCTGCCTATTCCAAAGTGCTAGCCTAGCTAATTGTTGGTGTAATAGAGTCCTAGAAAAGAGTTACTAGTTAAATTTTAAAATGGCACAATGTTATTAAGGGTTGTTGTTACTCAAAGGAAATGGAGATGAAACCGATGTTGTGTGAGACTCTGACCCAACAATGCATAGATAGGAATGAAATATATCAATTTTCGTTCGATGAATCCTATGTACGGGAGGGAAAGAGAAGTATTCCAGAACAATCTTGAACTATGATATGCAATCTTCAACGAATCACGTGACATTGACAATTCTCTATTTTTTCTATTTCAATAATTGATTTCCAATATTTTCAAAATGAAAATGATTTTAAAAAGAAAAAAAAAATTACTTTTCAAAAAGATCCACACCATGGTGGTGAAAGTAAGGAAAACCAATAACTAATGAATAAGCAATAAACAAAACCCAAACCAATCTTTCAATGGAAACAAAAAATGACAAGCAGACAAGACTAGTCTTTTCAATTGCATGCGAACAATGATCTTCCAAATAATGAGAAAATGAGAAAGACAAACAATCCCAACTTTCAAACTAATCACCGGCTCCTAACCAAACAAGTACTCTGATTCCAAGATCAGAGATTATGTCCTTGCTAAGAAAAGTCAAGAGATGAGAGTTGAGAAAAAGATGGACAAGAAGAGCCTTTGATTTCTGAAGCCTGATCATGCACAAAATCCAAAGTCAAGAAACAATCAACCAGTGGTCCAAGAAGTTCTTTTCAGACACCTATACAGATCTGGGCATCTGAGCATACAAAAGATTTAAATCCAAAAAATTTAAAAATGGGTTCGTAGGCTATCAGTAATGTACAGTGCGAGAATGGATCATTCTCACAGGCTGGATTCAAGCAGGGTGCAAGAACCTCGCACTGGACTGAAAGGTAGGATGCAAACTCAAGGGGTTCTCACAGGCCACTGAGGGGTTCAGTGTGAGAAGGCCTGAAACTAGGCAAAATTTTGGAAAATGACAAAACTTTTGAAGGGACTTCTGGACCTAGAGAGTCTGTCAGGGTTTCCTGAAGACTCAGAGATTGATAGAAATGAAGAAAGGTAAGGCAAGAGCAAATGGCCAAGGAAAAACACCAAAAACCACTAAAGAATGGGTTGTATCCCCGGTGGAGTCGCCAATTTGTTATCAGACTAATCAGTAGGTGCGAACACTAACAAATCTCCCTAGATCCACCTGGATCTAGAACAAAATAGGATAGGACATGACTCTTTCCCTAAGTTACGACCATTGAATTAGATAATAAGGAGGAACAAGTAACATACCTTTGTATCGCTTCCTTAGGTCTTTGTTGCTCCTGCTTCGCTCCGGTGCTCTCATGAGGTCAAGACCAAGAAAACACAAACCAACCAAAGTAAAGATAGCAAAATGTATTCAATCGTCAACTTATGCATATGATCAAGGAGTTACACAATAAAGTAAGAATGACTTTATGGGAAAAGGACATGTCGTTGTATCATATTAATCGAAAGTAGAAGATACAACCTGATCGCCTTGATGTCACAAGCTTCCTTTCGGTGATTCTTGGTTCCAACACACACACTTGCTCTATCCTTGCATGAAGAAGATCCAATTCCTCTTGATAGACCTACTAGAGTCTCCAAGATTCTGTTCAAGCTGAGTTCTTCACACAATTCCTTCACCAATTCTCCAATTAATCTTGCTTAACCTTTTCCATGAGAATCCTTTCAATATATAGGAGAGGGTGAGATGGTTACATGGATGAGAATGATCCCACCAAATCATGGAAACCAATAAAATGACAACCATACGAATGCCAACCCATTTTCTAGAAGATCCCCTTCTAGAACCCTCGAGACTTCTTCCCTTTTCCAAGCTTGAAAACAAGTTCGCACCCTATGTATAGAGCACAGTGTGAGAAGTTCGCACCCTAGATGAAGGTGGCTTGCGGGAATGGGTCATTCTCGCACCCTAGGCTATAAGAAGCCTACGAACTCTCTTTGAAAATATGTTTTCTGGAAGGAGATAAATGCCACTTTTCTCAGGAGAAAGTTCTTGTTGGGAGCCTGAGTACACCATTGTTAATACATCACCAAGATGACCAAAATCATGTGTAACAGTTGTCATTGATGTCAACCTTAGAAGAAGCCCCTAAAAGTGATGATGATGTTTCCACTTGAATAAGCATTGAATATCCTTGAAGGAGTCTTGAAATAAGAGTATATAAATCGAAAGTAGTCCCCTTATGTTGTATATTTTAAGCATGGCCCTTGCGGGATGAGATACCATGTGGTTGTTTCCACATTCCCACTTTGAGTTGTATACAAATGGAGCCTTGAAGGATCCTTGAAGAATCACTAAAACCAAGTGAAGAAGCCCCTAAAATAAAGTTAATTATCCCCTAAAACCAAGACAAGAATCCTCGAAATTCAAGTGAAGAATCCCTTAAGAACAAGAGAAGAATCCCCTAAAGTAAAGTGAAGAATCCCCTAAGGTCGACCATCCTTAAGGAAGATGTGTGACCCAAAAGTTTGGGGCCTTAGTCGTACCCCCTCATGTGAAGAAGAATCATATAAATAAGAGGAGCCTAATTTGTCCTTTGGATCACATAAATTAGACCTATCCAAGGAAGAGGAGCGAATTTCCAAGGGAATATGACGTGTAGAAGGGGAAAATTCCAAGGGAAGATGAAGTCTTGCGATGATTTCTTCTAGGGTTTTCTTTGAAGGCTATCTTGGAATTTTTGATATAACTTTTTTTTATAGAACAACTCAGATAGTGAAACTTGGAGGTTTTTTAGAAGAGATAGTGAAAAATCATAGGTATGAATTTCAGGTCTTTAATCATTACAGGTTTGGAGTTATACTCAGTGGAAGTTGAGGTTCTTTAAACTGGGGTTTTCTTCTTCAAAACAAGTCATCTTTCCATTTTCGCTATAGATTTTTTTTAGGGATGGGTTAATGAGAAAAACTTGGAGAAATTTCATAGAAGATATTGAATAATATTGGATACAAGTTTCAAATACTTTTTCATTATAGGTACAAAGTTAAACTTGTTTGAAGTTAAGGTTTGTGACTAACCCAAAAACTAGTCTGAAAAAGGTGTTCGAGATAAAATGGTTATATCTGAAGCTTGGTAAGTCCAAATTGAATTAATCTTGTTGAATTATAAGGAGAATATATCTTGATATATGAGGTCCAATTTTAAAAATCATAAATAGAAAATTGAGTGTGTGGCGAATCTTACAGGTTTGCAGATTTGAGGTACAGTTTTGAGCAGTTTTGTATAAAGATTTAAGAAGTGAATTTGGGATTGCATTTGAAGGTTGATTTGATATTGTATCATCATTTAAAATATTCCAAGGGCATTGGTGTCTCCTTCTAGTAGGTTATGGAAAACGCAGGGAGTGGGTGCTTCCTTCAAGTTGGTGCTTGTAATATCTTGAAACTATTTAAGAAAAGTTTTTGTGGTTTTCTCCCAATTGGGTTTCCAAGTAAATATTTGTGTGCAATGTATATGATTTTATGTGATGATGAATGACATGATTAAATTTTAATGTGTATGTATTTCTTGAAGGGATTCACTCCCCCCTCTTAGTATTCTTGAATATTCTAACAATTGGTATCGGAGCGGGTTCCTTAAGCAACAGTATAACCACTAGAAGGAAGGTCATGGATAAGCAAGGAGAATTTACCAAAAATGGAACACCATTGTTTGATGGGAAAATTATTCTTTTTCTAGCATAAGAATGAGAGCATTTTTGTAGGCACGAGCATTTGATATTTGGTGAGTTGTAGTAAATGGATACACTACACCAGCTTCTCCCCCAATAGATAATTTTGGTAAAAATCTCAGTGAATACAATTCAAAGGATATAAATTCCATTCTAAGTGATTTAACATGTTCAAAAATTTTCAAGGTTATGCATTGTGATTCTACAAAGGAAATCTCGAACAAGATCAAGAATGTTTATGAAGGATATGCTAAATTCAAAGGGGACAAGCTTCAGACTTACAGAGGACAATTTGAACATATGAGAATAAAGGAAGATGAAGATATTGCAACTTATTTTCTCTGAGTTGATGAATTTGTGAATACTATAAGAGGACTCGGAGAAAATATTGAAAATTCAATTATTTTGCAAAATATATTGAGATCTCTTCCAACGAGATTTGACCCTAAAATATCATCTCTAGAAGAAAGACAAGATCTAGCTACGTTGATGGGATACCAAGAAGGGGGAATGCCTTCCTTCGCCAACTCAAGATGAGGATGAAAGTTCTATAAAATATTTATTATATTTATATTGTTTTAGCTTTTTCTATTATAAAAGTTAATAAAGAAAATCATCGTCTTTTCCTATTGTAATACTTAGTAGTTTTCTTTCACTTCAACTTTTTCTATTGTAACCATGAGAAGGATTTCCTGTAAAAGGATCTCCTCTCTCACTCAATGAATAATAAATGGTCATTATTTGTTCTTCATTCTGTATTGAGTTTATGGAGTCTGATTTTCATATATGCATGCATATCAATTGGTATAAATGAAGTTCACTCCTCTACCTAATCTGATTTTCCTTTCACTTTTTTCCCTTTCAACATTTTTGGTTTCAAATTCATTTTTGTAGCCCTCAGCACCACTTCCTCCTAGCTTTTGCAATAGCACAATAATTCTTTTGCATCACCCACCATCTTTCTCTAGAGGTTCCTCTTCACTATTTCACAAGGGTTCTCTTTCTCTTTGGGGAAACCAGGTGTCTCCACCCTCCCCATCTATGCGGCATAACACTGAGTAGCCAGGTGCTTCCACCCTCTCAGTTTCATCCTCACTCACTGGGAAACCAGGTGTCTCCACCCTCCCAATGTTTGAAACATCAATAATTATTTCCATTCCATCATCACTACAACTTCTGAGCATCCATGGCAATCTGCACTCCATCCACAATGATCTCAAACTTAAATGGAGAGGCTGAAAGCAAGGACATTTTTTGTTTAAACTAGAAGGAATTGGGATACCAGGAAGGGGGCATTCCTTCCTTCGCCAACTCAAGATGAGGATGAAATTTCTATAAAATATTTAGTATATTTATCTTGTTTTATTGTTTTCTATTATAATGGTTAATAAAGAAAATCCTCGACTTTTCCTATTGTAATACTTAGTAATTTTCTTTCACTTCAAATTTTTATATTGTAACCATGAGAAGGATTTCCTATAAAAGGTGCTCCTCTCTCACTCAATGAATAATAAATGGTCATTATTTGTTCTTCATTGTGTATTGAGTTTATGGAGTCTGATTTTCATATATGCATGTAGATTAGTTGAGCATTGATAAATTACATGGAATACTTATAGCATATGAAATGAGAACAGAATAGGAAAATGCATCCAGAAGGGAAGCAACTTTCAAATCCTCAAAGAAGAAGAAAAAAAAAAATCCAAGGTCAAAACCATGCTCCAACAATAGTGATGATTCATACAATGAAGAAGAATCCAACTTTGAAAGAGGAATCGACAAGTACAAAGGTAAGCTTCCTTTAAAATGTTTTAATTGTGGTTAAGTTGGCCATTTTTCTTCCAAATGTCTTTGTGTAAGGGGTTCAGATAGTGATGAAGAAGTTGTTCCTAAGAAAGAAAAGAAATATTAAAAAAGAGACAAGGAAAGAAACAAATAATATTTTTGAAAAAGAAAATACTTTATTCAAAAGATGATAGTTCCTCATCCGATGAAGATGATGATAATCACAATGACTCAAGAAGATTACTATTCATGGTGTTAGATACTCAAGAGGAAACTATTGAAAATAATGAAGGAGAATATGAAGAATAAGGAGAAGTGAATATTGAGGAAGAATTGATCGGTGCCTTAAGTGATCCAAGAATATCAAAGAAGAAAAATAATTCTCTCAAAGAAGAGTTAAGTAAACTAAAGGAAGGATTTCAAAACCCTAGAAAAATGATGAAGAAGCCAAGCAGGATATCATAGATCTAAGGATTCATTTGGAAGAAGCCAAAGTGATTAAAGAAACCCTCAATATACAACTGGGAGAAAATAAGAAAATAACAGAGAATATTGAAGTTGAAATAGTCTCACTATGAAAGGAACTACAGAATAAGGACTTCCAACTAAATTTTTGCAATAGCACCAAAATACCGGATGCAATCATCTAATATCAAAAACCATTATATGACAAGTCTAGACTTGGATACAATAAAAATAATATTGTTAGGGTTCAATCTCTATGATGATAGGAAATGAAGCGGAGAAAATAATTTATGCATACACTATCAAGGGTTCCATCAAGAAAGAAGAATGCAAGCCTCTAAAGGAGGACATATAGAAACCAGAAATAAAGAAGAATAAATAAGAAGATCGTGCATTCATAGGAACATAGAATAAAAAACCAACAATGAATAATACCCAATAATAAGATCATGATTTCATAAGATCAACACCAACTAGAAGACCACCCACACCTAGGTGCCAAAATATTTTTCTTGCCTTGTGTTATTCTTGCAATAATTTTAGGCATAAAGCCATAAATTGTAGAGTCTATGAAAAGGGTAAAAACACCTGGAACAAAATTAGCTATGAAAATCCCAAGAATCATTATTAAGGAAATTATCCCAGAAAGCCTTGTGAGGCGTTTGACATAAATTATAACATTTTTGGTGCTCTGAGTTATGAAATTGAATGCTACAAATGTAACCATTTTGGATAAATAGCTAGAAATTGCAGAAGTGATTTGATAGTTTCTTCAAGGTAACCTTACAATCATGTTCCTTTCAATCATATAGAGGAACAACAAAGAACTTGGAAAATGAAACAAGAAGATTTGAAGGTTGAGGAATGTTAATTTTCCTTGCAAGCCCAAAATAGAAGAAGCCATTGGTATATTGATAGTGGATGCTCAAATCATATGACTGGAGAGAAAAATAGATTTGTAACATTAAATAAAGAAAAAATTGGGTTTGTCACATTTGGAAATGATAACTCAACCAAAATTATTGGAAAAGGCATAGTCAGTATTGAAAATGAATATATTGTGGTAGAAAATGTCCTACCTGTTGAAAATCTGAAGCGTAATTTGCTAAGTGTGAGTCAAATCTGTGATCAAGGATACACACGTATATTCAATTAAAAATAATATGAAATAGGGAAAGAAGGATTAGGCATACTAGTGGAAATAGCGACAAGGACTCCAAACAACATATACATCTTGAATGAGATTGAAGAATAAAGATTTTGTTTGGGAAAAGAATATGAAAGTTGGATTTTCCATAGGATAATGGTCCATATACACTTTGATAATATTGTCAAGATTAGCAAGAAGCAAGTTGTAAGAGAAATTCCAGAAATTACAAATCCAATGAATACCATGTGCAAGCATTGTCATTATGGAAAACAAACAAAAGTTGAATTCAAGAAAAAGGAATACTCTATAAAAAAACCATTGGAGATTGTACACATTGATTTATGTGGGCCCAAGAGAACAAAAGGATTGTATGGTGAAAAATACTTCATGCAACTCATTGATGAATACACCAGAATGACCTAGGTTTGATTCCTCAAGAAAAAGTCAAAAGCTTTCAAATGTTTTGTTAAGAACCAAATATCAATATAGCATAGAAAAACCTCAAAATAAGTACTCAACGCCTTGAAAAAGAGATAATTTGGGATAATAAGCCTCTTCAAGGGGGCAACCTCCTCTTATCCCACTTAAAGGTTCAAGTACAAGATGATTCAAAATGAAAATGTCTCCTTGGTATGGGAGACTGGGAGGTATAATTACAACTAATGGAATAAAACCGACATAAATAAAATAACATTACTAATGTAATATGC
>ML784643.1:764559-775636 GCA_009831015.1 Picea engelmannii | reverse complement strand
ATTAAGAATCCTGGATTACATCAAAAGTAATACTGCAATGAGGAAAGAACAACTGTCTTGCAATCAGAGAACATGACCCTTACTCTCAAACAGAGACTCAGTACTAACACTCTTTCATGAAAACAATAATGCAGAAAAACAATTAACTCTATCTTAACAAAAACCAAAGCACTTAGTTCCTTTCTATCTAAGCAGGAGCCTTTGAGCCTTACTTCTGTTGTAGCACACTTGTGAGGTTGAGGTCTACAGAGAACAGGGAAGTCTGATTCCTTTCTTTCTGAGCAGGGATCTCTGTCCCAGTTTCTAGCTAACACCAAGGAAAGTCTACAGTGAATAGGATATTGGTTCTTTCCTTTCTGAGTAGGAACCCTTAATCCAGTCCCTGGCTAACACACTTGCAGAGGTAAATGAAACCTACAGAAGACAAGGTGTTGTAGTCCCTTTCTGTCTGAGCAGGAACACTTTGACCAAATCTCTGGCTGGTACACTTGCAGGGGTAAAGGAAACCTACAGAAGACAAGGTGTTGTAGTCCCTTTCTATCTGAGCAGGGATACCTTAACCAAATATCTGGATTAGCACACTTGTAGGGGTAAAGGAGATCTACAGAAGACAAGGTATTGTAGTCACTTACTGTCTGAGCAGGGACACTTTAACCAAATCTCTGCTAGCACACTTGCAGTATTAAGCAAATTCTACAGAGGGTATGATGTCCCGATCCCTTTCTTTCTGAGCAGGGACCTTTTAACCAATTCTCTGCTAATCTCAAAAAATCATCACACGAGATTGATGGTAAAAAGAATTACAATTTTCATTCAATAACTAAGACAGAATCAATAGTGTTTCAGCAAAGCGAAATCCATTAAAACAGTGTTTCAGCAAATGACAGTCAAACAAAACATAAACAGAAATTAAACAACACACTTCTAACTAATGGGTGAATCTTGTAGTGAAGGTGGACCCTCCCTTCTCACAATATTCCCCTAGAACGGGAAAGCTTAGAAACGAATAATCAAAGAAGTCTTATATTCATCTATTGAAATATCACATTACAAATTGGAAGTACAGAATGTGTCCCGCTTCCCTGAAGTTCTTCAATACATCAAAACTTGGATCCCTCGAATGGTGATTTCTCCTGACTTTAAAGGGGAAATCCCTTCGATACAATCATTTCAAAGCATATCTAAATCCTACACTAAATCATATATTCTTTCTAAATCAGCATAGGATGTCCTATTCTCACGCAACCGAATGCTAATACAGGAGCTGAACGAGGTATTGCTGTTACGGCTGGTGTAATAGCTCCTTCTCATAGCTGCTGATGTTATTTCAGAACCGCAATTCACGGGCTGTTTCAGCCACGTGAATTGCGCCCTTGACTATGTCGGCCTTGACTACTAACTGTCACGGCTCGTGTTTCAACATCTGGACTTCTGAACTGAGTGACAGCTCCATGTTTCAGCATCTGCATCCTCGAACTATGTAGCCGCTCCGTGTTTCGGCATATGCGACCTTAGACTGTGTAGCAGCTCCGTGTTTCAGCATATGCGTCCTCGGACTGTGTAACAACTTTCGTGTTTCAGCATCGGCCTTGAATACTATTCTGCAAATATGGACACTTATGCACTTTTAATCAATGGTTAAGTACAAAAGCGATGTAAAATGTTATGCAAAACAGATTAAGCATATAGTAATGAGAAAGGACGTTGTATACCTTGGAATGATCAGATGAGGTGGTGTTATGAATCTAAATATAAGTGATGAAGGGTATAATAATGGTAAAAAGTATGGTCAAAAAGGTACAATATGAGGTCCTAACACCGTACACCTCTCTTGCTGGGATTCCTTCATCAATTTTTACATCAATACAGTCAACCATTTTATGCAACCTCTTATTATAGCATCTGTATCCTTTACTGTTTGTAGCATACCCTAAGAATATTCCTTCATCCGCCCTATCATCATATTTGTCGAGGTTTTCATCATTATTCTTTATGTATCATTTACTCCCAAAGACTCTGAAGTGTTTGATTGAGGCAGGTCTTCCAAACCATAATTCATAAGGTTTTTTGTCACTTTGTGGTCTGAGATGAGCCTTGTTAAGCACATGGACTACTGTGTGTATTGCTTCTACCCAGTAGGTTTGAGCAATGTTTTTCTCATTCATCATTGACCTGGCCATTTCCTGCACTGTTATGTTTTGCCTTTCAACTACTCCATTTTGTTGTGGAGTTCTTGGTATTGTGTATTCTCTCTTGATCCCATTCTCATCGCAGAATTCCTTGAAGTATCTTGACATAAAATCTCCTCACCGGTCTGATCTTACTGCCTTTAACCTCTTCCCTATTTGAGTCTCAATTAAAGCCTTAAATATCTTAAACTTCTCAAATGCTTCAGCTTTTTCTTTGAGATAGGCTACCCAAGTAAGTCTGGAATAATCATCGATAATCAGCATGAAGTAATTTTCTTTCCCTGTGCCTTCCTGTCTTGATGGTCCACATAAATCTATATGAACTAGTTGGAGTGGTTTCTCTGTTGAAGTAAAGCTCCTGGACTTAAACTGTGTCATGTTTTGCTTCCCTACCTGACAGGGTTTACACATTGAATCTTGGGGCTTTGATATTTTCGAAAGATATTTTACTGCCTCGAGGTTTTTGAGTTTGATTAAGCGGTCAAAGTTTAGATGTCCAAGTATTCTATGCCATAACTAGCTTTCATCATGTTTTCTTAGATGACATTCTTCTCTATTTTCTTTTATCACATATACATTATTTTCTATCCTTATGCCTTTGGCCACTACTTGTCTTGAGTTTACAGACTTTATCTTACAATCCTTGGACATGAACAACACCTCGCATCCTTTGTCACACATTTGACTTACATTGAGCAGATTATGTTTCAGCCCATCCACAAGTAGAACATCTTGGGCTTTTCCTTTTCCATTACTTAAGCTCACCATCCCTTTTCCTTTTATTTTCCCTGGGGCATCATTTCCAAAGGTTACGGTTCCTGATTTACTTTCACTTAGCGATAGAAACTTTCCTTTGTCTCCCGCCATGTGTTTGGATCATCCACTGTCTATATACCAAGGTTTCGTATTTCTTTGAGCAGATAATACTAATCCACACTTGTTACTTTCCTTCTTCTTCCAAAACTTGGCATTTTCAACAGGATATTTCGAATCTGGTTCATAGTTCCTTAACCAACAGTCAATAGATTTATGTCCAAAGTTATGACAGGTGTATCATTCAACCTCATTATTCAATAAGTCAAACTTATTGTTGCAGTGTTGCCTACTTATTGACTGTTGATTATTTCTTGCTCTCCTTACTTGTATGTGTCCAGACTTAATTTGGCAATTTGCAGTTTGTGAAGGATTATTACCTAACTGTATCATTCTCTATTGTGGGAAGTATTTATTCCATTGAAATCTTAATTGCTCATTTCTAGGTCTTAAGGAACAATTTACAGCTTTGTGACCGAAGTTAGAACAATAGAAACAATAACCATAGAAAAATTCTTTGTACCTGGAAAATGGTTGTCTTCTTTGAACAAATTGATTTCTTTCTTGTTGATGACGTCTTTTAGTAGAAAGAACATTGTTTCTTCGTCCTACAGATTCAGTCCTGACACCATTTTATTTACTCATCCTGGGTTGTTGATTGTCTTCCTTTATTTCTACAAGTTTGTTATTGTCATTGGTTGTACTTTTGACAAACTTGATGGGTTCTTCATTTCTTGTCTTCTCACTGCTTGATCCCTCTTCATAACCCAAACCAGTTTTTATCTTTGGATTCCTTTACTGATTCAGAATGGTGGTTAATCCTTCTGAGGCTTTGATACTTGTCAGGTTCTGATTATACAAGGCTTGAAACTTCTCCATTTCTTTCCTTGTTTTCACTACTTCTTGTTCTAATGATTCACATCTTGCCTTCTTTTCTGATAGTTGTTGTTTCAGAATCTCTTTGATTTTCTTTGCCTCTTCCAATTCTACCTTTAGTAGGACAAGGTTTTCACTAGGTTCTTTACTGTCTTTCTCTAACTGTATCAACAGTTGTCTTTGCTTTCTGTTCTTGATTCTTAGTCTGTCAATCTCTTCCAATGCACTAATTAGTTCTCCTTCCATGTCAACCACAACTTATTCTTCATTAATGTCACTCCCTGTGTAATTATTGTCATAGTTCTCTTTGGCCATAAGTGTGAATTCATTTAGTTTATCTTCAATAGATGAATCATTATCCTCATCATCTGAAGGATCGTCATCATTGTTTGCACAAAGACTTTTCTTCTTAACGTTATTCTCTTTAAAGAAATTTTTGTGTTTGTATTTCTCCTCATCATCACAAGTCTGATCCTTTCCTTTGTGGGGACATTTGTTTTCAAAATGACCTATCCTACCATATTTAAAACATTTGAAGGGCATTTTACCTTTATATTTTCCTGATCCTTTCTTTAGTCTCTTCACAAATTTTGCTTCAATTTCATCGGGCTCAGAATACTCATTCTTGTCTACTTTAAATGATGCTTCTCTGGAGGTGGGTTTATCTTTAACTATTCTCATTTCATATGTAGTCAATGTTCCAAGAAGTTGGTCAAACTGCAAGGTTTTCAGATCATTAAGTTCTTCTATAGCAGAGACCTTCGGGTTGAATCTATCTGGGAGAGATCTCAAGATTTTCTGGACTAAAGAAGGTTCCCCAATTGTTTCACCAAGTGCCTTCATTGCATTTACCATTTCTTCTACTCTCAGAAAGTATTTTCCAATAGTTTCATCTTCCTTCATCTTCAGTTGTTCAAACTGTATTATGTAGGTTTGAAGCTTTACATGCTTTACCTTCTCATTACCCTCATAACTGTTAATGAGTTTGTCCCACATTTCTTTGGCAGTTCCTAGGTGCATAACTTTTACAAATTCTGCTTCTGCAAGCCCACTCAAGATAGTATTCATAGCCTTAGCGTTGAAGCTAAATTCTAGTTTGTCATCCTTATTAGCTAGCACAACCGGCTTTACATAACTAGTCTTTACCACATCCCAGACATCTGCACCTAAAGCCATTATGTAGGTTCTCATTCTGACTTTCCAGAAGGCAAAGTTGGTTCCATTGAATAGAGGGGCCTTATTGGTTGAATTTCCTTCATGGATTGACATGTTTAATCTCTAGGATCTACCCTTAGATAAAAGGAGTCGACTATGATACCAATTGTTAATCAACTAAGAGGGGGGGGTGAATCAGTTGTTACCGTGCTTAAAAAAACATGGTTCTTTTAAAACTCTTTGAAAAAACACTGAATGATGATCACAATAATGCAGGGAAATAAACACTGGCATATTCAGCATCAGTCACATTTATGAGAAACACAGAGACATATATTTTTCGAGGAAACCCATACAGGGTAAAAAAATCTTTTTCTTTATATGATAAGTAATAGTTACATTCGTTACAGTATCATACATATGAGCACCAACTCATAGTGAGGCTACAACCTCAGTTTTGCAAGCTGCAACTTGCTGAGAGCACCAACTCTCTATTTTCTCTAGCACCCACTAGAAGGAAGCACCAACTCCCTGGTTTCTCTAGCACCACCTAGAAGGAAGCACCAACTCCCTGTGTTCAAGCACCCACTTGAAAATTTGAGGACACAACTCCTCCCTAGCTCAACCCAACCACCCTGAAATATGAATATTTTCTACTGAAACTTATTACAGTGATATGATGTTCAATAATAGCTTACCCAACTCATCACTGTTCTACTGCATTTCGTTGCTCTGTCTGCCTCATTGCCTTTCTGCACACATCACTTGCGTTGTCTGTTCTTTCACTTTTTATGCTCTATGTGCCATGTCCGTTCACTGCACAGTTCCTCCTCTGTTCACTTCAGCTACTGCACTCTCTTTCTACTTCACACATGAATCACCTTCACTAACACCATTCATAGCAACCTCCAATAGTAATAGCAACAACCCCCTTCTCTTCTCTGTATTGTTTATTTATAGCTTCTATGCACCTTGTGCATGCAATGTTCGCAATGCCTCTGTATGCTGACTCCATGCCGTTATCCTCCACCTCTCAAGTGTTCTGTCTGATCATCATCGTGAATCTTCAGCTTCTCTAGTGGTTCACCCTGCGTGTCCAACATCACTTTATGTTATCCTGAGATTCCTCAGCCTCTCTAGCAGTTTGAGACTCTTCGTCTTCTCTGTGACAATCAAACTCACTTTCTCTGTTTCAGTTACAGGCCTCAATTCCCATCCATCTGTCAATCCCTTCTAAGAATAGTCTTCCTTCACCGGAAAAATCTTGGAGACTCTTCATCTCCTCTGACGATCACACAACGGTCTCTTCGACTTCTCTAGAAGATGTCATCAATGGTTTCTGGCAGTCTCACTGCATCGTGCCTTAGTAGCCCTCCGATCTTGTTTAAATTCATCTACAATGTTGGATATGCAGCGAGCAAATCTAGATGGTCAGTATCTGTGCTCCCAGATCTATGGTCGAGATTCGATTCTGGAGCCCCCTTGCCATTCTATCTTTAAGTGAAGGGGGGGGGGTCCGGAATTGGGCACGCATCTCTCGAGCGGTCAGGATTAAAGTATCCAGATCAACGACTCTCATGCAATTCTAGACCCCCCTTGCCTTTCTATCTTTAATACGGGGGGGGGGTTCCTGAATGGCGGAGTATTGACGAAGGGCCCCACTCCTGTCGTGTCACCTTCTGTATCGTTCTCCACCTGACCGGGAAAAAAGGCTCGGCTCCTCCTTGTCCTCTGACATCTGTCCATCTCTCGCTGATGTGACCAAGGGCTGTGACCACAGCCTTATGCATAAGGAACTTTCATGATTTCTCATTACGCATATCTGGAGATGAGGCATCTCGACTCTCCAAGTCGCGATCCCCGATACCCCGAAACTGCATGGGATCAATGGTCCTGATTAACGCTTGGTCTGACGGCTCAGATCATTTCATGATTTCGCATATCGCAATTTCGAAATTCCTGTGGTGAATGTTCTTGTCACTTCCAAATCCCGATCCATGAAACCCTGTGAAGAAGTCAGATCAACTGTCCAGATCACTTCTTGATCTGACGGTTGCGATGGAATAGTGATTTCACATATCGCGAAATTGACATTCTTGATGCATTGGGTTTCTTGCTTCTCCAAGTCGCGATCCGCGAAACTCCGATATGGAGTTACATCAATGGTGCAGATCCAAGATTGATTTAACGGCTATGATTTCATCGCGATTTTTCATATCGCGATATCAGGATTCCTGATGTCAATGTTTTTTGAGAACTTCAACTCGTGATCCTCGAAACTCCAACAAGGACTGGGATCGACGGTCCTCATAACCCCTTGAGATGGACGGTCCTCCTGCTTTCAGGATTTTGTGAGCCCATTTTCCTCTTGCACTTTAAACATTGTGCAGGTTTTCCCTGATCCAACGGTGGTCGGATCCTACACTCAAATCTAATGCCTAAGATCTATCCTCCTCTTCAGCACGTGCTCTTCTTGTTTTTATTCATATCTGACGACCCTCATGCTGTCGGGAATTTTGGATGGGATCCAACGATCAACGACGCTTCTCTGCCAAGCTTACCCATCCTTCTTTCTTGGAAGAATTTCAACTCTGCGCTAATTCCTCCTGAGCCTACGTTGTTCCTGTTTGTCTAACGATGCACACTCTAATCCTGCCATATTCACCGTTGTACTTGCCATCAATGACAAGCATACGCTACATGTTTAGCATTTTCCAACATCCTTTACCTTAGGTGAGACTTCATATTCTTCGCAAGTGTTGCTGAAAGGGCTGGTAGTTACGGTTTTTTTGGTGTGATGTTGTAGCATTGAACCCTATGTATGCCCCTGTGCTGACAAATGGTTCTGTTGCTAGGATAGAAACTGTGATTGCTGGGAACTGAGAAAGAATAAGTTTTGTGCAAAGATTTGTCCTAAAGTTATGAAAGATCTGTACATAGATCTATTGCTCTAGTGCGCAGTATTCTACTTGATTTATAAAGTTATGTGCACAAAAAAAGAGGATTAACCCTCTGCTACAACTGCAAAAGACTGGGACATCTTGCTAAGGAATGCCTTAGAAGAAGACCAAGCTATATTTGTTGCAAATCTATGGACCATGAAGTGTTGGATTTCCCTAGAATGATTTCTAAGCTTGAGGGAATGAATCTGAACTAGGAAAACCCTAAGGTAGATCTATAAATGGAAGAATCCCAGAAAGAATCAGAGAAAGTATTGTTACAGATGAAAGAAACCTTGAATGACCACCGACATATCAACTTATCGGGGATATTAAAAGAAAAAGAATGCATCGAAGAAAGAATAGTAGACTTCGACATTGATTATGTTATGGATGAGGAAAAATAGGTGAATATCATGATAGAGATAACTTGGGAAGCTATAGGGAATCCTTCTATGATTCCTTCATTAGGAGGAATAGTATTATTCAGAGGAAAACCGGTAAACCTATGTGGGAAGCTCTCTCGTGTACCTATGCATGTTAATGGAACCTAGACAAAAGAATATTTTGAGATTATTAAATTTATTGAAGACAACACCACATTTACCATGTTAATAGCCATCCCTTGGATTGAAAGAGACCAGGACAGAAGGAAATAAGAAGAAGCAGTGTTAGAACAACAGAAGTGGGAGTTAAAAGAATTCATGACTAGAAGGATCACACATTTGATTACAGAATAGGAGAACAGATCGAAGCTATTTAACACTAGATGTCCTACTGTCGAAGTTGCAAGAACCCTAGAATACCAATAGAAGTCTGAAGTACTTATCCTATATAAGGACAAAGTATTACCCTCGAATCCTAGGAAAGAATCTCAACAACACGCAGTGACTATGTCAAATGAAGATAAGAATCAGAATGGAAAAAGAAATACCAAGATGAAGCTCATAGGAAAGAAGTCTAGAAAGCTAAGTAAGAAGAGGGATAATATTGAAAAGTTACAGAAGGTTCCAAAAGGAACCTCACAGAAGGAAAATTTGCAAAATTAGAGCTTCGTCGGGATATCAGAAGAATGACACATTGCACTTTTCCATGGTGATGCAATATAACCTTTGGGGAACATTATAACTATTAGATCAATGCTCCGAACAGATAGAAAACCATTTATGGCCAGCTAGCTTTCCATCTGACCATTGAGATTGCGCCATAATAGACAAAACCAAGTTAATGAAGACCTCATACCCATTGTAAGTGACCCATTGTCGAGTTACCTATTTATCCCACCACACCACGCACCGAGAACACTTTTTCCAATTGAGAATTTGAGCCCATAGACTAAGTTGAGTTTATACCGTGATTTTTGCACTCTTTCTCTCTATATCACTACCGTGTCTAATTTATTCTTCGAACGCGTGATTGTTAACCCCGAGCGTGTATGTAGGACAAGTTGATCATTGCAGAAAGAGTTTTTGAGGAAGTTTTGGTCGACTTGATGACCGAAAGAGTCATGTCAAAGAGAGGATTATGCACAGGTGTACAAGCATCATCCATGAGAGGACTGCCAGCCTCTCCATCAACTGCTCGAGATGAACCATCCCAACCATCAGATGAGAAGAGAACTAAGCACATGGATGATCTCGTGAATGTTAAGTTGATTCTAAGCATATTACCTACTTATATACCACCTTTGAGCAGTGTTGTAAACTGCAACAACGTACCTAGAGATTTTGAGTACACCTTGGTCACTACATTCCTCTCGAAGGCGATACGCTTAGTTCGCACAGAGCAAGATAAGATTGTAGCGTTGAAGTTTAGGGAATTCAACCTCGATGACCGAAAAGTTTACAACATGCTTGCCCCACATAAGTACCTGACTAGAAAAAAGGGAAAGAATTTGAAGATTGTCCCCCAACCATGGAACCATAACCTCGTGCATTCCACCCTGTTGAACGTTATGAATATTATGCACTTCGGACGACACCAGGAGGTGAATTCATGTGTCAAATTGTGGTTATCTTGTTACCATGGAGGTTATCTATGGTTAAACTGTCACATAACAGTGGATCCGACGTTGATAAACCAGATCACCGAGATGAGTATGCAAGGATCTGACCCACAAGATTTCTATCCTGGAAAAGCCATGAACTGTGCTCTCACTCAAAGGATCAAAGACACTTGTGGCCATGTCGAGAAAGGAACCTGAGTCTACAAGGTAGCTTCTATCTAGAGTGGCGCAGTGTGCCTCACTTGTCAGATGATTGCAGGGAAGTTAGTATGGAAGAGTTGACCCACCCAAGTGACTGGTTTTGTAGTCGACCTCGTAGGGAAGTGTGCAAAGGGCCTACAAATGAATTGGGCATAGTACCTGGTGAACCAATTAGAGCTTGACTGCAAAGAATCCCAAGATCAAGGGTACGAATTCCACTTCAGCTAGCTATTGATCCTGATCACTTTCATCGCCTGGGATATGTCGGAAGGTGTGACCTTCTCGGATACGTGGAAGCATAGTTGGATCTTGGTGAAGAGGAGCCTGGACCAGGTTCAAGGAGTAGTCGTTGATCTCATTGTAAGTAAACTTTGTGATATCAATAAAAGGAATAGTTTTTCTATCCCGCCATATGATGTGTTGAATATTTATGTTTGACTTATGTTTTATTATGACATCTAACCCACTAATTCATATATGAGATGCATGTTCAGATTTTCTTGTTTTTCTATCTGTGAATGTAGGTCAGCCTTGGGAGGAGACTTGTAGTCAGGGATCAATTGACTGCAAAAGGATTGACACCAGACACGGAGTTTAAGGTAGACTTACCAGATATTTTTACTTTGTATTTTATGCATGAATGTGGGGTATAGTCAGGGTAGTTATAAAAAGTAGGATAATTTTAGACGGTTAGATATGCCTACATGTTGAACCCCGGTGTAGTCCATAGGGGGGCTTTCCCACTATAGAAGAATTGGCGACAATACTGCGGAAGTGTCTAGGGTTTTTAGGGGATATTTTTTTGGTGTATTAATTGGTTTGATTACCTTTTTGAGTATTCAGTAAGTTGTTGAGTCTTTAAGGGATTCTAGTTTTCCATACTAGTACTCCCTGCCTTA
>ML784643.1:722052-764503 GCA_009831015.1 Picea engelmannii | reverse complement strand
TAGTGGGTCTGGATGCATACATATGTGCCCTACCTTTGGAAAACCCACGTACATACACAGGATGCTTAAGTGTCAATAGCATGCTTGTATCAAGAAATTATTTCTTCAAGAAGAGGCAGTCAACCTCTTCCCTGATTGAAGTCATACTTCTCAAGGGTTTCTTGATTTAGTACTGGTCTCTGTAGTTGCAGTCCTTAGCCTGGGTTTGACATCAGTTTGCTTATATTTTAAATATTTCTTTTGTTTTTCTTTGAAAAGGGTTTTAGACGCGTTTCTGAGTCTTTTATGATCATCCTATTTGGTATCGTCAGTGACTCCCTACGATCCACAGTGGGCCAGAAGTCAGTTTTTTGGTCTTTTCTTGTCTTCACTTTTTCCCCTTTTTTTTCTTTCTTTAAAGAAAAAGAAAAAGAATTCATTTTCAAGTTTCTTGTTTGAAGAATAAAAAAAAAAATAGAAAAAAAAATTATTTCTTTGTTTCGTTAAGTAGTTAGGTTAGTTATATTGCTTGTCAGAAAAAAGAGTGATTTTCTTAAGTTCTTTACTAAATTCTTAGAACATTAAGTAGCTCGTAGTCGAGCAAAATCTTGTTTTAATTTTTTCCTTTAAAAGATCTTAGAAAACGTTAGTCTGAAAAGTTCGTTAAAGAGTTGAAATTGCAAATATTTATTTGTCAAAAAGAAGTAGTTTTGCTTTTCGTTTCATTTAATTCTCTTCTCTTTCATCTCTTAAAACACACCACTAATTTCATTACCGCTTCCTTAACTTAAAACAAACCACTTAAAATTAACGCTAAATTAAAATTTACTAGACTTTATGTTTGTAGGCTCCATCAACTAGTATAGGCTAGAGCCTTGATTTAGGTTGGAGAGGAAACTCTTCAAGGATTATAAAAAAAACATATGAGTAAGTGCTAGGGAGTGTAAATTGTCTAGTAAACATGAAAGTTATCTGAGACCCCCCTCTAACACAGGGGATAAACACAAGGTCATGTGCAGAAAGGTAGAGGAGATAACCCCTCCAAATCCAGACTAAGCATAGTGGGGAACACATATAAAGGGCTTGTCTTGGGATTTTGTCGGTCTCATTTGCCACAAAGATTCATGGATCTCAAATCCATTTGAGGTCCTTATTCGTCTTCCATAACACTTTCTTTCGATACCCTTGATAGGTTTCTGGCTTGATACCCTTCTCATTGCGGTCCAGAAAACTGTCAACTGTACCCTCCTGGTGACTGTTCGCGAGATGGCAACCTAGTTGCCTTTATTTTAGGGACTTACAGAGGTGACTGCGGGGGTATACCGCAGTACCTAGGGAAGAAATTGAGCCACTCTTTGTAGAGTATACCTAGAGGTTGCTTCTGTGTTTGAGTTGCACTTGCACTAGTAATTTTCTCTAATGTTGGTTGGTGTAACTATTCTTCCAAGTATTTAACGTTTTTCTTTATTTATCTCGTAGGAACTTTTCTAGTGTGAGTTGGTTTTCAACGTTAGTAAAATTCCTAGTGTGTCATTGATCTTCTCAGAAAGTGGAATATCAAGAGCTCTACTAGTCACGAAGGATTTTGGGCCTGTCGCCAGTTAATTTGGAGCCACCACAGCCACCACTAAGGCAAAGACTTGACCAGGAAGGGCCATTTGAGGCAAATGAGCCATAGGAAACTGTGCCCAAGCCATCCTCGAGAGGATAACATTAAAATATGGAAGAGCCTACCATTTCTGACCTTGGAATAGAATTTCTTGGGCCATATAATTCCTCGATCATTGACTTGTCGGTGCCCATTGTGGTACAAGTTGACCCTCCAAGTGTAACTCATCATGAGTATTAGGTAGTATTGCAATCAACGATGGAAGAAAATGTTTCTACTTCATCAGGGAGTCCTCACACTCCCTCAACGACTGCCACTACAAAGGGTGTTCCACCTCCTAACTCACCTTCTTAGGTCTAGACCACTATGGCCTCGACCACCTCTACTTCAGGAAGAGGTCTGATTCTGTCTATAGTGACAATCACTACACCGTTCACACAAAGTGCGACGGGTCCTCCTTTCTCATACGGGATTCCCGGATTTGATACAAACTATATCCTTACCTACTCCACACTACAGACCATGGTTATGGGGACAGGGAGATCAAACGCTCCTTTGCAAGGGTCCATGGGGGGAACCTCATCCCCCTATAATTCTTTCCCTTACGACGGGGTTCATATACCTCCATCGTTTCCCTCACTCAGTGGTGCTTCCTAATAGCTCGTCTAGCTGAAAATGAACTACAACTTGTTTGGATCAGGTAGTCAAGGACCTTTTTCCAACACCACATTAGTGGGTTCTTTATCATTCTCTTTGTTTGGTGTGTTTCGTAACAATGCATTCTCATCATATGTCGTCTCGACCGAGGGAAACCCTGGTTTTGGACAACATAATCCTATGCAGGGTATTATTCCTACACAGGGGGCAAACCTAGGAGTCTCCTCCTCACAAGGACCCTGGAATCCATGGTAGGGATAAATTCTCTTGTTAGGGATGTCGATTGGAGGAAACCCCTTACATGGTCAATGGAACCTTGGGAAAGGCTCAGTACCTATGCCCGTTGAATCGGCAGGGGGTAACCCTATCCAAAACCTTTGGAACATGACATAGGGAGAAATCCCTTCCCAGCCCCCAACGTCGAACTATGGGAGTCAGTCGATGATGTATTAACAAGAACAGTATCTTAATGCTAGCCATGACCATGGATTTTACCAGAACCTTGGCCAACAACCTAACTTTTCTTGGCAACCTGGTGCCAGTCAAAATCCAAGATCCTTTTTCCCTGTACATAGTCAACAGACCAAACTACCATTTCTGGCAATATTGCATTTTCCAGACTTGTCAAGATTGTTAAACAACCCAATCTATCACAATATGCGTTGGCATCCCATACTAACGAAGTTTCCCTCGGGCATTCCAAATTTCAAAGGTAAGCCTAATGAAGATCCAGGTGATCATGTGACCACCTTTCACCTATGATGCTCATTGAAATATTTGAGATACAACTCTGTACATTTGTATTTGTTTCAACACACTCTCATCGGGAGTGTCATGAAATGGTACATCAAGCTCGATCGCTCAAGCTACTCTACTTTTGCCGAATTGGAAATGGCTTTCTTAAACCATTTTCAATTACTTGTGAGATACGATACTGACACTGAACTACTAGCCAACTTTGAGCAAACAAAGGCCGATCATATCTCGGATCACATCCGAGAATGGAAGTATCGAAAGAGTTTGATTAAAGTAGCAGTCTCATCGACTTTCTTGCTGGAGTAGTTCCTTATGTATTTTGTACCTTAGTTATCAAAGGATGTTGCAACGTCGAGAGTGTTTTCCGAGGAAGAGGTGATAATGAGAGCATAACATCTTTAATTGATTTACTCTTAGTCTGGTTTAATTTATGAATTTTTTCCATATGCGCCATGGTCTATCCTTGAAAATATCAGACATAAGTCTAGAACACATGTCGATGGCATAGTTGGTTTCTCAAAAGCTAAGCCCACTTGTCAACTGTCAAATCAATTGCAACAATTGTTGATACAATAGACAGCAGCCAGCCAAACCTCTAGTTCAGCTGCTCCCCCTACTCAAACGTTGGATGTACACAATGTGCAGTCGACAAAACCGAAGGCTAACCAACAACCTAAAGGGAAGAAGAAACAACGAAACAAGGGTAAGGGGGATAAGAAAGCCACCAATAATGCTGGTGGGGGAAATGAAGAGAAAAGGAAGTCAAAGTATCTATGTAACCTTTGCGCGGAAGACCATCCTACTCACCTGTGCCCTCGACTTGCAGAGGCCCAGAAGTTATTGGTGCAACAACAACCTACTGTGTTAAAAAACCCATTTACACATCAGAAAAATTTTACTCAAGCCTCTTCGAGTGCGGATGGGGGTAGTCAAGGACCCCCTTTGTCTTCTAGTAGTCCCTCAGCCACAAACATTTACATGTTGAAAGGTGACACTCACATAGAAACTAGGGCACAGGATTACGAAATGTCAAACACTACTAAAAAGAGAAAAGACGTTGAAAACTCATTTGTTCCTCTCTGAATTGAGAAGATGATGGGAGAAACAATGACATGCATCCTGAAAGGGGAATTCAAGAAATATTTTCATAATCCAAATGCAAGGGCTGCCCAAAACCACTGTGTGGTGGAGGATTTATCACAAACCCCTGGCATGATGTATGCTTTGGAGGTCCTCCAGAGTTTCCATTCATAGATAAAGGCTCTGTTAGCCACCTTAGGATCTGCTGAGACATGTAATCCAGGAATGATCATGATTGATATGATCGACTTGAAACCTCCTCTCCCATACCATGTTGCATTTTAGATAGTAGTTGCTCACCCCATGAAATATTTTACCTGAAACATTTTTTGCACGGTGGTTGATGAGGGCACCTCTATATGTGTGATGTTGTTAGCATGTTGGAAGGCCATTGGCCAACCCATTTTGTCTCTGTCACCTACTCTGCTTACTTATTTTAACATTCATTCTTTCAGACCACATGTTATCATCCCTTCTTTCCCCATGCAGTTGGGAGGGAAGACCATTTGCGTCGAGGTTGAATTAGTCAATGTGCCTCTCAACTACAAATTGTTGTTAGGAAGGAGTTGGACATATCCAATGCATGTAGTGGTTTCCATAGTTTTTTGGGTCATGTTTTTCTCACATGAGGGTTGAATCGTAACCATTGATAAATTGTCCTCATTTAGGTCTGACCCTTCATCAAGGGCATCCATGGTCCCAATGATTGATAAACCATAGCTAATGTCATCAACGTGGGGGTTGGTTTGTGCCCACCTCTAATGGGTACTTTCGATTACTTGCCTCCCTCCAATGATGTCAAGATGATATCGACTGTCCCCGACCAACCTAGGGATGAAATATTTCAAGTGTCATCGTTCCAAGCAACTTACTTTAACGATATGTGGAATCTTCCTTCCCCATAGGCCATGATGGAAGGGACAGGGCATCATGGCATGTCCATTCCCTTTTCTCTAGCAGAAGTTGCGTACTCCAATGCCCAGAAAATGTTTACCGACCCCAATCTGACTCCCACACAAGAGTTAGATACAGTTCTAGAGCCTATTTGGGTTCAAGGTTTCCCCTCCACTACTGATTCCTTAGACTTGGTATTTCCCTCCGACGAGGTGATTTTAGAGGCATTGACAGGTCCAAATAGACGTTGGGATGATCTCCATCACAGATCTTGTTTTCTCCCAGAGTTAGGAAGAATAGAGGCAGGTGAATTCGTGTTGACTATGACTGGAGATAGGTATTTTCCTATTAATCCTCTGGTTATGCACGCAGTTTATGCCAAGGGTAATATAGAAACCATCGCTAAAATGATACCTATAAACATCTCCAGAACCCTTGGAATTGTGGAGAATGTCTTCGTCAAAACAGACTTCTCCCCCAAGGAGATTCAGATCTATATAGATTTATTTAAAGAATTTCACGATGTTTTTTCCTAGTCTTATGAGGAAATTCCAGGCATCGATCCAAGAATCGTCAAACATGATATAACCACTTACCTTGATGCCAAGACTGTATGAAAGAAGTTTCATCCGGTTAATCCTCATAAAGAAACAACTATTAAGGATGAATTAGAGAAACTACTCAAATATGGTTTCATCTACCCCATTCAGTTGATGCAATGGGTGTCAAATCCCATTCTGATCAACAAAAAGCAGGGAATGATTCACATATGTATGAAATTCTGTGATTTGAACAAGGCATGTCCAAAGGATAGTTTCCCCACCCCATTCATTGACCAGATTGTCGATGAATGTGCAAGTTGTGAGGTATTTTCTTTCATGGATGGTTTTTCAGGATACAATTAGATATAGATTAAGCCCGAAGACTAGCATAAAACAACGTTTATCTATCCATGGGGTACATTTGATTATCGAAATATGAATTTTGTCCTAAATAATGCTAGAACCACCTTTCAGCAGGCCATGTCTTTTTCTTTCCATGATCTCAAACACATAGTCCAGGCTTATCTTAATGATCTAGCATCGCGATCTCGTAAGAGAGTTGATCATCCCACGCACCTCCAACTTATCTTTGAGCAATGTCACTACTATCAGATTCTCTTGAATCTTGACAAATGAATTTTTTCCATGATGTTGGGTCATATTTTAGGTTTCATATTTTCTACAAAAGGGATCATGGTCAATCCTCTAAAGATTGAGGTGATAGTTCAATTTCCTCCCCTGTGCATAGTCCCTAAACTTTAGAGTTTATAGGGAAAATCTATTTTTCTTCAGTGTTTTATCGCAAACTATGTTGAGATAACCAAAGGGTTTATGTGTTTACTGAAGAAGAGATTTCCTTTCCATTGGGATGAATCCACTCAATGCTCTTTCGAATCATTGAAACGCACCCTCACGTCTGCCCCTCTACTTCGACCACCCAATTATAATAAATATTTCTTATTGTATTTGGCCACATAAAAGTTGACCATCGATATGGTATTCATTCAAGAGGATGGTCTACTTGAAGAGAATGTGATTTATTACCTCAGTCGAGGCCTGGTTGGACCAGAACTCAACTACTCCCACATTGAGAAACTTTTGTTGGTAGCGGTACATGCTATCCAGGGGTTCCATCATTATATCATGTTTCACAAGACCACCATCATTTGCATTGTGAATTCATTCCAATACGTGTTGACACGATGTGTAATCGGTGGAAATATCAGTAGATGGATTGTTATCCTCCAGGAATTCGACTTGGATTTTGTTTCCATGAAATCTAAGAAGTCATTTTTGTTTGTAGAACTTAGCTCGAAACCTCCAGTCGATTCAGGTGATGTTACGCCTGAAGAATCACCGATGAAGGGAGATATTTTTTTGATTTCATCTTCGGACCCCTGGTATGGAGATATACTAGTCTATCTCTAGACTTTGAAGTGACCCGCCTCTTCTTCTCACGATGAGTGTCGACGTATACATCATCAGGAAAAAAAATATCTCATACTCAAGGAAACCTTGTATCGTCGAGGTGTAGATTTCATCCTTCGTCGGTGTCTCACTCATGAAGAAGCAGAGCTGATTCTTAATGACTGCCACACTAGATAATGTGGTGGTAATTTGTCTGGGTTGGAAACAACCCAAAATATTCTACGAGTGCCTATTTTAATCAAGGATTGTGTTGAATCGATCAAGGAGTGCCACCCATGTCAGATATTCTCTCGAAAGATGAGGGCACACCCTACTTTGATGTTTCCCGTCATTATTGTTGGCCCCTTCACCAAGTGGGGGATTGATTATACTACATGCCACCCCCATTCAACTAGGGAGAATCGTTATATCATCGTAGCAGTATAATACTTTACAAAGTGGGTTGAAGCTATGTCGACATTCAATAATGATGGAGAGACAACAAGTCTCCTTATTTTCAATCAGATAATAGCAAGGTTCAACATCTCAAAGGAGATTATCACTGACCATGGCAGTCACTTTCAGAACAAAATGATGTCTGAGTTAAAATCAAATATTGGGTTGAGGAAAGAACATTCATCACCATATTACCCACAAGAGAATGGTTAGGTGGAAGCTATGAATAAGTCTCTCAAGACCATTCTACAATGAACAATCAATTCAACCAAGTCAAATTGGAATTTGATGTTGTAATTGACATTGTGGGCCTACCAAACATATGTAAAGATTTCCACTGGTTTCTCACCTTTTCAACTCGTTTACGGGTTGGACGAAGTATTTCTAATACAGTGTTAGATCCCATCTCTTAAATTGGCAGTACAATTATTTTCATACAATTCACCGCTTGAGGAACTCTTATTATATCTTGAGCAGCTCAATGAGAAATGACGTGATGCAACCTTGTCTAATGAGGCTCAAAAGAAAATATTCAAGTGTCAGTATGATTGGTCCGTTCATCCTTGTATTTTCTCTAAATTTTA
Organism: Picea engelmannii; assembly: GCA_009831015.1. Taxonomy (NCBI): domain Eukaryota; kingdom Viridiplantae; phylum Streptophyta; class Pinopsida; order Pinales; family Pinaceae; genus Picea; species Picea engelmannii. Next base: position 756,539 of record ML784643.1, on the reverse strand, counting down.
CTTGGTCCTCGTCTATGGCCAAGATAAGGATCCCCTGGGGGTAGTCAAGTTCAAAACCATGTGGTTCAGACATTTCATCGTGAAGGACATACTAAAAAGGGGTGATTATCATCTGGTTGAACTTGAGGGGAATTCTTTAGAGGAGCCTAGAAATGGGCTCTACGTCAAGAAGTATTACTCATAGGTAGTTCACCTTGGGTGACTTCTTGTACATATGCATAGTTCTTATACAATTAGCTTTTGTCTTTTTGTTTTATGGACATGTCATTTTTTATGTCATCTTTTTCACTATGGTAGATTTCAAGTGAATCAAAGGTGTTCATTGGGTTTGTGGACAGTGCTAGATGACACACTCAAAGGCTTGATTCTGCATCTTGGGTGATCTTCACACGTCAAGGCCAATTTCTATCTTCTGGAGGTATTTGTCTAGGTGAGGCCACAAACAATGTCGTCAAATATAACGCAGTGATAGAGTTGCTTCGTGATGCTTTGGCACATGGTATCTCTCACCTATGGGTCTACTTATATGGACAACTAGTTGTGTCCCAGTTAAATGGGGTTTATCATGTTTATGATCCTACTCTACACTGATGATTCTTTAAGGTATGTCTCTTAGAATGATCCTTTGATTACATTATGTATATCCATGTTCCTATGAGACTAAATCACATGAAAAATACTCTAGCTAATCAAGTATTAGATTGTCATATTGTACACACATAGAAAGAAACACACACATACACATGTACATACATTGTAAAAATGTGATCCATAAGACAAAAAAGATGTAAATACGCACACACACACACACACACATATATATATATCAAAAGTCTTAGACTACATAGGTGGGCACAAGAGCCTCAAAAAATAATATGTCAAGTATACATTGTGGGGTATATTCCCTCAAAAATATACAAAGAGTTCCCTTGGCATGTAAGTGGTCCATCCTAAGCTAAGAATGGGGCCTACTGGCCCTACCATAGTGAACAAAAATGTTTTCCAAATGCTGAAAAAGTTGGACCTAGGTTCGTGGCACCCCAACTACATGAGGCTCCATAAATGAGGGGAGATCCTCAATCTCAGCCATGCGCAATGTACAAGTGAGTGCGGTGAGGTTTTTCTCCACCCATATCAACACTCTCTCATCCTCTCCAATTGGAGGTCCTCCTATTACTGTTGTTGGTTCGACGACTACTACTGGTGTTGCCTCTGGTCGAGTACGCTGCCTGCTCCTTGAAAACTTTGTTGGATGCACTGGTCCCACATCTATACCTAAAAAATACATAGTTTTCAGATACTCTAGTACACATAAAAATTATATATATAAAGAAAATAAAAATCAAAAGACTTTTAAAAGAAAATGTACCTATCTCTCCTTGCTTTTCTTTAGGAGGTACGAGCATGTCAGGATCCCTGGAGAAGTTGATCCTGGGATAGGGGTAGTCCTCTATAGCCAAAATCTGTCGAGACCACCATTCAAAGAAAGTATCGTCAAAGGCCTCAATGGTCCTCCCTCCCCCTTTTCGTCCCAATAATGTCACCCACCTGCAAACTACTGGTAAGGAGGCCACATTCCCCCGTACTATCTCTTGGGGACTGAGACTGGGTACCCTCTTGAAGACAAAAGAGCATAAAATAGTGTTGAACCCAAAGTTTTTGTTGCTCCGCCCATGACACTCTGTGAGCTCTCTCTTCATGTAATCTAGCATGGTAGTGCTCCAATCGAACACTTGTGCATTTAAGAACTGTATTGCACAATGCATGTGCACCCATGAGGCCTGATGTAAGGCCACAAATCCAGTAATCTGAACAATAAGTAAAACTATCAATTTCAAGGATAGGTTGGTAATCTTGTGGACCGACACCTGGGAACCCACTTTATCCATGCCATCCTCACAGTGTAGTGCAATCAACTCAACTATGTTGTGAGGCCCAGGAGGAAAAGAACAAAGGTTGACTAGTTCCCCTCTCCTCGAGAGACCAGTCAGAAAATAGATATCCTCAATTGTTGGAGTCAATGACTTCCCCTCGAGAATAAACGCCTCATTGTTGGGGTTCCAGTAATCTACCAAGGTATTCAGCAGCCCGAGTTGTGCCCTGATGAGTGGACACCAGAATAATTTCCAAAACCCGCATTGTTTTAATGTGGCGACAACAGCAGGGTCTTCTTTGACCAAAAAATCAATTTCTTTGTGCTCCCTCTCCCTCTAGTGGACATACATACTATCAAAACATAAGTTCAAAGGGGAGTTAACTCTTGTATTTTCAATTTTTTTTTCATGTTCTTGAGGGTGTATGTTGGCTGTAATGGACACAGTCGTGTATGCACACAGGCATTTTGTTTTCTACCCATAGGCATACACGGGCTATCCTTTGACAACCTGCATACACATAGGGCCACCCCCTTTTAGGAGTGTGCGCCCCCCAAAAAACTAAAATAAATGCAAAAATAAAGTATTTAAATGCAACAGAGGTTCATTTGTACTTACTTGGTCCAAGAGGAATTTATTTTCGTCCTCGGAAGCTATCAAAATCAACTCTTTTAGCAAATGGGTGTTTTTGTTTTTTTGGATAATTGTCAATTTGCAATGGTGAAAATGAGTTGTGAGCTTCTATTATAGACTTTTTTGTCCTTTTTCTCCACTTTCTTGAGTTTCTCTTTGGATGTTATGACACACTTTACTTTTGGTTTGGAAAACATTTTGAGAGATGGGTCACTTTTGAAGATCCTTTGGTAAAATTCATTTTTCCAAATTTTTGCATTTTAGTTAGGATTTCACCTCCACTTTTTGCATCTCGTTGTCTTTTCCTCTTTTCCATAGGATCGATCCCACTGAATTGTGACACAGAACCATCATTGTTTCTTTATAAGTGTCATAATTTAGTGGTAGAGCCTACCTCTACTTGGATGCCTTAGGTAGATCCTTTTTTCATTTGGTGTCCATGTCATCCTCAATAACTTTAGGCTCTGGAGTCCTTATTATTCTTGTTATGATTACAAGATTGAGCCTTCATATTTTTGATGTGCTATCTCTCTTGGCCTCATCCTCAAGACTCCCAAGAAAACGAGTCATGTTTTAAGCCCTTTTTAGACTCTTTAAACATGAAAATATTTCTGGGCGATCTTGTTTCCCTTCACGCTCACCAAAATCAAATTTGAAGGCATGTCTATTCGACATTAGTTTACCCCTTTTTTGGTCCAGACAGTCAATTGTACGAACAAAGGTATACTCTAGGAACTCCTATTTTCTAGAAGAGTATTCTCAGGTATAATTTTAACCCTTTTTCGGGCATGAGGGACTAAATTTAAGAAAAAAGGAACCCCCACAGAGTCCATATTTAATATCTTTTCAAACTCCTTAAAATTGAAAAGATTGTCAAGTGACAATGCTTCTTCAAACTCATTAAAATGGTCTAGAAGAACATCCCCTACGGAGCTTATAGTTAAGCTCTTTTTAGAATCCTTAAAATTCAAAATAGTCGAGTGACTTTGTTCTTTCACACTCATTAATTGGTTCAGAAAAACATCTACTGGCATGAGTTTACCCCTTTTTCCGGCATGTAGATTAAGGAGGAAAAAGGTACACCTCTAGAGATTCATCTCGCCGAGAGATTTCTCCTAAGTAAATTTTACTTTTTTGAGCTAAGGAAACTAAATCTATAAAAATACAATGAGTCCATAGTTAAGCTATTTTTATACTCTTTAAAATTGAAAAGATTGCCGAGTGATCTTGTCTGTGTCACACTCCCTAAAATGGTTCTGAATAGACGTCTTTTTAGTGCTAGTTTATCCCTTTTTCTGTTGAATTTTTCATAATATAGGTTAAGCATGTAGTTCATTTAATTTCATTATGTCTTAACCATAAACAAGAATGTTGCAACAAACAAGATCACAAGAAGAAACACCATGCACAAGAACACAAGATATATGCTGGGAAACCCTTCTCAAACAAGGGAGAAAAGCCCAGCCAAATCCTTTGCTATACTCTTCAAGATAAATACCTTTAACCACCAAGAATATCCTAACACACAATAGGGTGCACAAAACCCTAGAACTCTAGCACCCAAGAGAGGTGCGCAAATTTGAACAAGGAGTGTACGTCCTGAAATTTCCAAAACTCACAAGAGTGTGTGTGTCTACAATGAAATTTTTCCTCTTACTTAGATTAGACTTTTCCTATCAGCTAAAGTGTCTAATGGAACAATAGTTTCGACCTCACTTAGACATATTAATTGTTTATTATTATAATAATCAATATTAATATTACTATTAATTATCTTTTACAATTTATCTTTAGACACAATAAGATAGGGTCAACCTGTACCCTTTACACAATAACTAATGTTACAGGTAGGGCTAACTCTTGAACAATATATAGCAAAGGATCTGGTACACCCACTAGGGGCCACATCCATAGGGATACCATGGACCTAATTCACTGCATCACACAGATGAGACAGGTTCTCACATGTTCACCTATGCTCATCCATAGGCATGTCTTCTCTATAGATCCTCTTTCCCACTGCCACCAATAGGAGGATCATATGGAATTTTCTCATCAACTTTGTTGTTGTTCATAGGAGGCCATCACATCATCTTTGTTCTTATTCTCATGATTATGTGCCCAACGCTTTTTGAGATTTCCAATGTTCACCTTGTGCTCAGCCACAGGGACGTCCTAACTCAACAGATTTCTATTACATTGGATAATCACATGGATTTCTTATCTCTCACTTCATGGAGGAGGCCATATACATTCCTAGTCCCTGTCCTAGGCTGGAACCATGAACCCTATATTAGGGGATTTCTCTCAGGTTTGTAAGTTGAGAGTAAGACTCCACATAGATTTTATATTCCACATCTCACAGGTTTGTAAGTTGGAGGATGTATCCTATAGTTTCATTCATCAACACTCCCTCTCATCTAGGGAGGCATTCTCCATAAATCCAATTCTCATACTGATTTAGTCTTTTATTTTTGGCCATTGGTCATCCGTAATCCCTCTTAAATCGGAAGGATTTATTCACCAAGTAAATGTTTAGTGTAGAAGTTTGCAATCTGCTCAGGTGGAGAAGAGTACTGCAAGTATACAATTTTCTTCTGCATCATATATCTGATATAAGAAAAATTTATCTCTGTGTGTGACAAAACATGACGAATCTCTGAGTTATTTAAGGAGATTTATATATGTCTCTTTGTCATCAACATATGATCTATCTCATGGTCAAGTAGATATGTCAGAAGTATGTGAAGCCACATTTCTTCGCACACTTATTCCTATATATATACATACTCTGTCTCTGGTGCACTTAAGGATACAAAGTTATGTTTCCTAATGTAATAGGAAACCATGGAAGATTTCAAGGTAGAACATCAACAAGATGTTCTCTTCCATCCAATGTTATTTCTACTCAATCTGAATTAGCATGAATCAAGTCTAGTGTTTAACCAGATAAATCAGTGATCCAATCAACTGTGGATTGGTCTCATCTTGAATCAACATCAATTTTCTTCTTTAAATCCATAATGGTGGATTTTCATTCGGTCATACTTCTTGTCCCAAGAATTAGTGTATCATACTCAGATCCTTTATGAAAATCATAAGTCAATGCTTGCTAGTATTTAACAACTAAAATTTATGAGTAAGTTATCAGGATCAAGCTCTTGTCACCAACACTGTATAGGTTTGGATCAACAACACTCTTGCTGAAATCCAAAGTCATCAAGAATCTATCTATCTGATATAGATTCCAACTCATGGATGGTGGTACAGATGGAAGTGAATCGGTTCACTGGATCAAGTGTCTCATCATGGACAACTCCCTCTATTTATGAGAAACCTATGTTTATGGATCTTGTTTTGTATTTCTTGATACTTCCATCATCTGCATGCTTGATCTTATAGATCCACTTGGAAGTTACCAGAGACTTCCCTTTTTGGTCCCCGAATAATATCTTATGCATCTTCTTTAAGACATACTGGTATTCTTCTGTTATGGCATCTTGCTATCTGGGTTCTCTTTTTTCTTCTCTAATACAAGGAATCTCAACATCAATGAAGTGGTTCATGACTAAAGGATAGATCGAAAAATCTCCCTTTTTTCGCTTTCTTGGAATGTTCTCTGAGAAGCTTGTATGTTTTTCTGTCTCTAGTAGAGTGATTTTAGGTGGGCCTTTTATTCCCTACTGAAATATCTATGAACATATCAACTGGAGCAACTGGAATAATGTCGTTTCTCCCTCTGAATTGCTGAAGGGGGGAGAAAGTATAGTCTTACTATCAATCTCCATCTGATATTCAATGGATTTTGAAAGATTATTTCTTCTTCAAGGAAAACATTTCTTCTTGTCTCAATATGTCTCTAACCAGGGATGTCGATCTGGAATGTTTTTGAAGATTCACTGTATGCTTCTTTCAAAAATAATGTTTCTACTTTGTTCTTTCACAAGGGACAAAGTTTTGGACTCCCGTACCAGGGATAATGGTCCAAGTTTTGAAATCTCTTTTATAAGGAGTGATATCCTTCTTTTATTTTAAGAAACATGCAATTCACTGTAAGATTTAGAAAAAAAAAAATTACCTATTTGTAGCAGTGTTATTCATTAGAGAAAATATTTCTCGTTTCTTCTTTCTTCATTTTCTTAAGGTGGATCAGGATCAATGTTGGCAGTGGTGGCATATTGTTTTCCCTTCTTTATGGTTGGACAATATTTTGCAACATGTCCACACTTGTCACATATGTAGCATTGAATTTTTGAGAGATCTCTTATTTGATATGAAGGATTTTCTTCTTTAAATGTTTGCCTGAAGTTTCTTTTTAATTTTCCTCTTTTCTGGTATGAAGTGAAAGAGCATGATTTTCTTCTGGGTAATCTTCCACTCCTCTATTTCTGAGTCTTAGTTATTCTTGAGTACAATCTATCCATAGTTTCTCAAATGTTGGTAGAGTTTCTCTTCCACTGATGCTCTGAAGGAAGGGCTCCCATGATTTTGGAAGATTCTAAAGAGTAGTTAAGACAAGTTCTTTATTAGACATGTTTTCTCCAATTGTCTCTAGTTGTTCTTTAAGCTCTGATAACTTTATGAAGAAAAGTGAAACTATGTCATATTTTGTCATCTTATTACTTTGGATTTGACTTCTCAAGGTAAGGGATCTAAGAGTGTTGTCACTTTCAAACATTTATTTTAGTGTTTTGTACATATCGTAGGCAATCTTCATATTTGCAATTTGGGGAAAGAGATGATCTCTTACTGAGTATATGATTATTTTCCTTTCTCTGACGTCATCTTATTTTCTTATTTTCTTCTCCAATTCAGTTGTCATTTCTGGTAGAGTTTTAGTGGTTGCATCCAAGAGATCTTCTTCTTCAAGAGTGACTAGAAGCTATGATTTCCAAGGGCTGAAGTTGCTTGCTCCATCAAGCCTATCTTCCATTGGAGTTATGTTCTTCATATTTTATTGAATCCTTGTAGTCTGGATTATGTTTGGACTTATGAATTCCAATAATCAATTTAATAGCATCACAAGGATACCTTCATATTTAGAACAATATTTCTTCAGACAACCAGAAATATTCTGTAGAAGTTTCAACACCCTAGAAACCCTAGGGCTAAAAATCAAAATTTATCATAATTAAGTTTTGAAAGCCTCTGGAGATGCACTAGAATAGGTCGTACTCTTTTATTCTGTAATTATCCTCAACATATAATTTTCATGGGTCGAAACACTTCAATAAGGAAGGTCTTACAGAATTTTCTAGAACCCTGGGAAAGTTATACGGTTTTGCAGATGTGAAGGGTTTGATGATAAGGAATGAGACTTGGTGGATTCTTGTGCAATGGGTTCTTTCATGACCTATTCTATGATACCGTGTTGAATTTTTCATAAGATAGGTTAAGAATGTATTTCATTTAATTTCATCATGTCTTAACCATAAACAAGAATGTTGCAACAACCAATATCACAAGAAGAAACACCATGCACAAGAACACAAGATATATCCTAGGAAACGCTTCTTATGCAAGGGAGAAAAACCCAACCAAATCCTTTTCTATACTCTTCAAGAGAAATAAATTTCACCACCACGAATATCCTAACATAGAAGAGGGTGCACAAAACCCTAGAACTCTAATGCCCAAGAGAGGTGCACAACTTTGACCAAGAAGTGTACTTGCTGAACTTTCCAAAAATTACAAGTGTGTGTGTGTGTGTCTACAATGAAAGATTTCATCTTACTTATATTAGACTTGTCCTTTCAGCTAAAGTTTCTAATGGAACAATAGGGCGACCTCACTTAGACATATTAATTGTTTATTATTATAATAATTAATATTAATATTAATTGTCTTTTACAGTTTATCTTTAGACACAATAAGATAGGGACGACCTGTACCATTTACACAATAGCTAGGTTTACAAGTAAGTTAGACTCTTGAACAATATATAGAAAAGGATATGATACACCCACTAGTGCTCATCCACTAGGGTCCACATCCATAGGGATACCATGGACCTCATTCACTGCATCACATAGATGAGCCAGGTCCACACACATTCACCTATGCTCATCCAAATGCACGTCTTCTCTACAAATCTTCTTTCCAACTACCACCAACAGGAGGATCATCTAGAGTCTTGTCATCGACTTTGTTTCTATTCAGAGGAGGCCATCACATCATATTCATTCTTATTCTCATGATGTTGTGCCCAACGCTTTTCAGGATTTCCCATATTCACCTTCTGCTCAGCGATAGGGACGTCCTAACTCAATGGATCACTCTTACATCGGATAATCATATGGATTTATTCTCTCTCATGTCATGGAGGAGTCCATATACATTCCTAGACCCTATCCTAGGCTAGAACCACGAACCCTATATTAGGGGCTTTCTCTCATGTTTGTAAGATGAGAGTAAGACTTCACATAGCTTCTATATTCCACATCTCATAGGTTTGTAAGATGGAGAATGTCTCCTATAGATGCATTCATCAACATTTTCAAGATGAATAGAATATCTTCAAAAAAGGTACCCCAGTGGAGTCTTCTTTTATGTTTTTTCAGACTCTCTAAACATGAAAAAACTATTGAGCTTACCTTCTCTGGGCTCGTAAAAAATACATTGAAGGGGGTTTCATCATGTCTTGCTAATCAAAGTTGCATATTTTCATCTTTGGACCAATGCCGGCTCCATTTTTCATTCAACTAAACCTTTGAAGCATACCTTATACGAAAGCCTTGTAGCACTTTTCCTCTATGATCTGACACCTCGACCCATGGAGGAATTTTCTTGAGTGTCCTTTTTCTGCACATGTCTCCTTTCTATGAGCATTAATATGTTCCTTGCGCTTGGAACTAGTATTATTACAACACTCGTTCCTCCATTGTAACGTAGCATTAGTTTATTCTTTTTCAAGCTCTTCAAAATATTGAAAAAGACAAAAAAATCAAATATACCCCAAAAAGAGGATGGGAAAAGTATTTTCTTTTTATTGTATCACAATGAGTCGCCCTTGGAAAAAGAACATCCTTTCATTTTTCATCAAGAATTGGGATTTAATATGATCTTAGAAAGTTTTTCTCGTAACATAGAGTTGTGTCCTCCTCCATTTGGTTATCTTTCCAAACACATGGAGAGTTTGCATTGGCTTCTGCATTGTGAACTTATGTCAATATCGTGTTGCCTAAGTCTGATCATCTATCATGATATTTTTCAAGGGAAGTTTTACCCAACCTGAGTTGGCCTTTCTGCAATTTGTCTCTTATCCTCATGCCCGACCATCCCAAAAGTCCAATCAAATCCTTGTTCGAAATCAATGAAGTTCTTTGCCTTATCACCGAGATCCTCATGTCTATTCCCCGACGAGTTGTTGAAGACCTCTGGGTAGTGAATTTGTACACTCACATTACACTCCTACCCGAGTTTTTAATATGTTGAAGTTGTTGCTCGAGCTCTGAAGACCTCATCTCCATCCATCAAGTGTCATTGGCTTCTTGAATATGGATATTATACATGTATATATTTTATTTTGAGATGCATATCTATTGTGTATTTCTTGTGGATAAACTTTATATAATTATATCACATGGATATGTAGTGTATTTGATTGGCAGCCATGATTTATTTCATTCTGAGCATGGGTATGCCCGCCTCTATGAGATAATTATTATTTTGCAGATGACACCTCCCAAACTCTGGTACCAGGCTCACTCGCTTTGTACGTTGGTGAAGATTTGTAATGTGTTTCAGCCATCATATGTCCTCTGAACTCACACATGAGGGGGAATATTTTATAAACCTAAATTTCACCATACATGCATACCTAGCATTAGGCCATCTTACTTGTTATTTTTGCCAGGCTATCACTGAGACTCTCTTCTTAAAAACATTATTTTTGAACATGTACATGACCTGCACCATTATTTCCCACCTGTGTATGCTATATGCACCATTACTTCCCATGTATATAATCTAGATGCACCACTATAGCCCGCGTATACCCACAAAAGTTGTAAAAAATAAAAAGTTGCAAGGAATTCGTTGAGATTATGGGCTATTGGGTAGTTTTCCAACTGTCCCATCTCCTATTTCCCATCACCCAACTGAATAACCATCCTTTTTTTCATATAAAAGGAGGTGTTTGGGTCTCATTCCAAAGCCAAGCATAATAATAGTAAAATTATGCCCGTTTCACATCCCCTCCTTGCCCAAGAATTTGTTGCTACCTTGTGAGTTTTGAGCCAGAATTCCCTATTCTTTCCTTTTTCCTCCATCATAAGCCCATGCCATTTCCTTAGAAGAAGTGTGAGAGGAGAAATATACATGGAAGCGTAGTTGGAGCTTGGTTAAGAGCAACCCAGAACAAATTCGAGGAGAAGTCATCGATCTCATTTTAAGTAAACTTTGTGATATCAATAAAAGGGATACTTTTTTTGTCCCTCCATATGATGTGTTCAATATTTATGTTTGATTTATGTTTTATTATGACATATAAACCACTAATTCATATATTAGATGCATGTTCATAGTTTATTGTTTATTTATTTGTGCATGTAGGTCAACCTTGGGAGGAGACTTGTAGTCAGGGATCAATCAAACGCAAAATGATTGACACCGGATGAAGAGTTTAAGGTAGAGTTACTAGATATTTTTAATTTGTATTGTATGCATGAATGTGGGGTATAGTCGGGGTAGTTATAAAAGTAGGAGACTTTTGGACGGTTATATATTCCTACATGTTGAACCCTAGTGTAGTCCATAGGGGGGTTTTCCCTCTATAGTAGGGATAAGGAGTCAGAGTAGGATAATTTTGTACATTAGAAGAAGTAGACTTGGGATTGGAATGAATAGCTTGTTTAGATTGAGTCTCATCATGAAAAGTGCCAATCACACCATCAAAAACATGAGAAGCTACCAGAGGTGTTGGGGTAGGATTCGTAGATGGATGAGGAGCATGAGGGATAAAGTCATATAGTGTGCCTGTTTGTGAATAAACGAGATCCAGATATTGAGCATGACTAATCGCCTCCTCTTCAGTGAAGACACCACCCATGGAAACATCACAGTCTATAGGACCAATGAGAGATTTGGTAAACCACTCAACCAACAATTGATCAAGAAGAGGAACTTTGATTAAACGTCGTCTCCTCCTCCACTCATGAATACGATCAGAAATGTGAGTAGAAGAAGATTGTCTGAAAAAACTAAAAAATTTTGTTCCTGTCTGATATCATATTTACAATTGGTAATGCATTAAGAACACCATGTCTAAGGTATTGAAGTCATTAAAGAATCCTTGTGGTAACTCAATATACCATTTGGCTGCCGAGCCCGTAATAATTCGTTGGAAAATATTTAATATTATAGATTCATCCATCGGGGAGTTGGATGAACACCAAAGATGGAAAGTCATGACATGATTATTCGGGCATTCTCTTGATTGGTCATCAAACTTAGGAATGTATGACGGTAATTTGGCTAGTATGATGGGACAATAAGGAGAATGAAAAATAGGATCATTCAAAATCCTAGATAAATCTTGTACATCCAAAGTAGCAAGAAATGACAACTGTCTATTCACTTGAGGAAATTGGTAGTTTTGAGGAGGGAGTCCTGTAGGTATACCAGTAGGACCATAAGAAGTCTGTAGATAGTTAGAGGGTCTTGAAAAATTTGGTGGTGGAGGATTTTGAATCGAATATCCAACATGAGTTGGTTGATTAGGTAATCTTCCTTAGAAAGGAGCATTAGAATGAAAATTTTGACCCCAAGTAGGATTCATATATCATGTTGCCTGAGATGAGGGGGTACAAAAGAATCAACTTGCGAATGTCGTCCCCTAGATAGTTATTGATTCCATTGGAAAGAAAAATTACAAGTTTGATATTGTAATCCAGGTATACTTTTCCCATAAACTAGCTTATGGCCTCCAACTTGAGGTTCCCCCCCAAGTTGAGGTTTCCCTGCAACTTGAGGTTGACCTCCAAAGAGAATTTGAAAACTAGAAGCGACAATATGACCTGTGCCTCTAATTTGATTGGATCTACTAGGTCCATGATGATCAAATCCTCTAAGCGAAGGCGAAGGAGGAATGTGAGGCCCCCCGGAGAGAATCTGGGTAGGTGTAGGAAAAAAAATACTAGCAGCATTATACCCAGGAGGAACAAAAATATTAGACCCTCTGGATGGATTCTGAGCATGATTAGTAATGGAAGTATTCAAAGCATTATACCTAGGAGGAAGTGGCAGATTTGATCTAAGCAGAAGCGGTGTTCCAATAGGATCTTGTGTATTAACCATATTTCTGGCAAAAACATGTGTAGCTTGTGGGAACATGGTATAGTTAGCAAGATGGAGAGGAAGAATTGAGGGATAACCAACCAACAATTTGTCTGAAACTATGACAACATTACTCGTCATGCCAATAAAATGATCTAAAGGTATTGTATAAGCAGTGTAAGTCACATGCGTATGTCTTTCCATAGGATGATTAGAAGTTCTTGGGATTAAATGACTCATTCCTAGTTTTTCAAAAATATCTTGTCTCGAAGAAGTTCTCCAAAGAGAATGATTAGGACCAGGAGAGCTAGGATAAAATTTTCCAGTAGTGTGGACTAGAGTTCTAAACGACTCACTTTGAAAAAATGGGTCGTCTACGCAAGACTCCACATGAGGTCCAATAGGTATTCTAATATACTCTTCATCAACAATGTCTCTCGATGAATTTATCCGAAGAAAATATGGATCTTGTACAACACTCAATAATAGATTTACATGAAGTATTGAATCTTCTAATGGAGTAGAACTTCCAATCTCAGAGGATTTTTTTTTATTGATTTCTCCTTCAAGAGAACACTCTGGTGAGTTAGGAAGCAAAGGAACATAATCTTTCGGATATTTCAGAGGTATCCCTTGCATCCTACGTGAACAGAGAGGGATTATGTTGGTTGTACCAAATAAAGAATAAAAACAATCTATGGCCAACCAGAGAAACAAATATCACTCACTAATACAATATATAAATCAAACACACAAACAAAAATTCCTATTTAGAATTCACTAGTTGGTGATGAAATCCAATGTCGCGAAATCAATACAAGAAGGGGTTGGATAAAGCAGGTGTAAAAGTTGTGTTGATGACCTGCTTAACAGACTTACACCCTAGTGCAATATCCCACACATAATCATGGGTATAGCCTCCAAGGATCCCAAGTGAGTTTGGACAACATTGATTCTAGTTACTGTGAAGAATTTCCCCTCCACAGTCACCTTGTGTAAAGACCCCAAAGAAATAGGCCATTAATTTTACCAATTCTAACAATGATTCTTGGGGAAACAACCAATAGTCTGATCCACACACAAAGAAAGGGTATCTAAGCCCAAAATAAACTCAAGAAGGTCCCCACAAGATATTTTTATCAAGTGACCCCCAATTATACGCGTAAAATCTACACTAAGACCAACAAAGAAGGGTGATTAACTCTTCTAGTCCTAATGTGACCTCGTGATTAACTGTTTTGTTAGAAGTGCTTCCAAGGAAAAAAATGTAGCAAGTGGATTTGAACTCTCCCTATCACAAGATACTATTGATGATTTGGAGAGTGTGCCTTACAACCTATTCCAAAGCGCTATCCTATATCATGTTAGTGTAAATAAGTTCTAGAAAATAAAAGTTTCTAATAAATTTTAAAATTACATTGTATTTTAAAGGCTCTTGTTTACTCAAAAGGGAAATGAAAATGAAACTGATGATGTATTTCACCTTGACCCAATAAAATGCAAGAAGAGATGATTATGCAATCATTTAATTCAGTGAAATCTAATTACAGTATGGATAATGTGTCTTTTTTTGGAATACCAAGCTACAAAACACAATTTATCAAATTTAAATGAAAAGGATTCAAAATAATAAAAAACTACAAAATTTCCAATTTTTCTCTTTTTACAAATAATTTGAATGAGACAATTTTCTTGTAAAAGACTACTAAAAAGAGGAATGACTTCAGTTCTTTCTTTCTCAAATAATATCAGAGTCGTAATGAAGAAAATAAAGCATAATCCAAGAAAACTATAACATTCTCAACACTATTCCCAAATCAAAATCACAATGTAGACAAAAATGAATTCATAAGAAAAGAATTTTTCAAACACAAACAAAAATTTCCTCTCAATCAATTAACAATACAGAAATTAAAAACAATCCAAAACTCCAAATAAATCAAGGACTCTTTTTCAAACAATCACTTAGGACCAAGATCTTGAGATTATATCCTTGTGACAAGAAACAAAAGAAAAACTTGCAAAGTTTACAAAGAAGACTCTCAATTTCCAAAAATCAATCAAATGCAAGCTTAAAAGTTATAAATAAATCATTCACTAGTATCAAAAGTTCATCCCAGACAATAGAGTCAAAACTGAGTAGAAAAAATAAAAAGGGATATCACCCAAAAATTCCTACAGGAATCATCACATGTTGCAGAGGAGCACAGTTCAACGATATAGGATCGTCACAGGATGTCAATAAGGTACAGTGTGATGTCGTCACACTGGCCTACACCAGTAAAGTGTGACATCAAAGGATCATCATAGGCTGTCAATAGGTTACAATGTGATGATCTCTGAAAATAAAAAAAATTGGAAGAAAGACAAAAATTATCACTAAAATTTTAGAACCAGGAATCAAGATGGATCACCCACAGACTGAAAGAATGAAAGTGACCAAAAGAAGGCAAGATAATAGAAAATAAGAAGAAAAAAAATGAAAAAAAAGGTCTTATCCCTTGTATGGTCGCCAATTTTGTTATCAGACTAATCGATAAGTGTGGACACAAACATATCTCCCTAACTTCCACAGGAAACTAGAACAAAACAAGACAAAATGCACACTTGACCTTAAACTCCATTGTCATATAAACTAGTTTAAAGAGGCATACGTGACCTACCTTTTAAATGACGCTTGATCCTTGCGAGTGTTATCCTTGTAGCTGCTTATTTGAGTTTGTGAGATGGTGAACCTATTTTAAGAAACAAAAACCAACAAAGAGAGAGAATACAAAGATATATATATTCCAATGAAATCTATGTATAAGATCAAGGAGTTATACAATAAAAGTTGAGATACTTTTATAGGGAATAAATGTATTATTGTATTATATTAAATGGAAAGCAGAGAATACATCCCATGCCGTGATGTTGCAACGTCCCCTTTCAATGGCTCTTTGTTCCAATACACACACACACCTTTTCTCCAATTCCTTTGATGAAGAAGATACAAAATATGACTTGGAGAACTAAAGAAAATATTTAAATCATAATCTGTAGCAGAACTCTTCATGCAAACCTTAGCCTATTCATCCTTAGCCTTTTCCATAAGAGATCCCTCTTTATATAGTGTGAAAGAGAGATGGATGAGGAGATTAGGATGATCCCACTAAATCAAAGAAGCGAGTACAGGAAGAATGATCACACCCTATGTACAGGAAGAATGTGACAACATCGCACTCCATGTTTAGTGCAGAGTATGATGATCAAGCATCGTCACACCCCATGCATACAACAGGGTGCGACGATCTTCCTTGTTATGGTTTTTGAAAGAGGAAAAGAAAACCACTTTTCTTATGGAGAAATACTATTTTAATATTTTTAGGGAACATAAACACATGTTGTTAGTTGATCACTTACGTGACCAAAATAATGTGTAACACTTCTCCCCAGTCCAAAATCGTGGCCAAAATCACTGAAAAAAAGGTCTTTACACCCCGCAACCTTTGTCTGGAAGGTTATGTGCAACCTAACTGTCAACATTGATACTTGGTAAATGTAGATCCTAGAAGAAATCATTTCCTGGAAAATAGTTATGGTGTTATTCTTTCCATTCCAATACTTGGTTGTAACCTACAAATCTTTTCACATGTATATACAAATTTTGGTTATAGTCTTGATAGTTTAATTCCTTGTGTGGTCAATTTTAAATTCAAACTCTGTTTATTTGTAAAGGTAAGTTGAACATGGTTTTTCCCTTTTTAAATATTTTAAATTTTTCTTGTAGGTACTCAATGAATATTTAACTCCTTAGATCAGAACCCGTCTGAGAAAATCATGCTTTGTCTCTGATAAGGTTTAATGATTATCTCTATTAAAATATTACAGTCATCTCGACAGTGGCCTTCACTTGCTGGTTCATTTTCTATAATGAGATCTTTGTCTGCATAATTTAGGAATTGCTTTCATTCAACAAATCTAAAATAAAATGATCCTCTCATTTATTTATTGTTGTACCCTATACTTGTACTCATTCGCAACATATTCAGTTGTATACACGATATAAGGGTTTTAGCAGGGTTTGAGCACGTTTTCCATTATTATACTTTAACATACGAATTATGTTCTTACAGTAATTGTATGTCACTAGATAGCATCCTTGCGTCTCTGTAAACAATTTTGATTTAATTATTTCTTTATTTTGACCATTATCCTTGTCGCAATTTTCATTTGCGTATTATAGGAACAAAAGGTATCTCTGTTTTAATTGTTAACTTCGTCACAGTAAATTCCTTCTATTATTTTGGTCCTCTGTACATATTATTTTGGTAAATTTGTTTTGATGATTTGTTCTATAAAAATAGACTATTTCGATGAACATCTTGTATTGTTTTAGCCTCCATAGGAAAAGAGATTTCTATTGCTACCTCCCGGTTAAATTATTTGTTGAACGTTTCTTCACTTGATTAAATCATGTTATTTCTTTTGTATATGTTCTCTGTATTTTCTAATATAGAGACATGTATCGGGATGACGAAGAAACAAACTTGATTAAATATTTGTTTTCTTTCTTTAATTTCTCAAGTGAATAATTTCGCATGGATATAATTTGGTGATGTGTCCCTTTTGCTTTGTGAGGGATCCCATCATATGGTTACAAACCAACTCCTCCTCATAAATTGTGGATTGACTACTTTGCAAGGGAAAACGAAGACGATCCAATATTCATTGGGATCCAAGATAAGTTACGCCTTTAAATTATTTCATTTGTCTCATTCTTTAATGACTTGAACACTAGAAAATATACTAGCACCTTCGTATTCCTCTCTTGCAGGTTGGAAATAGCAGTGTACTTGGTGAAATAAGCATCCTTCCACCAAAATGTATTTGGGTTCCATGTTTTTTCCTTCCATCAGTCCATGCACGCATTCACTTCAGTTACAGACAGTTTTATGTAGACTCTTTTAAAACTCTTTTTAAACTAGTTATGGAGTTCATGTGTCTATGGAAACCCCATCTGTACTATTTGGTCAGTGACCTATTGACTGTAATAAATGTATTTTGTCAAACATTTTGAGATCTATTGTATCAGATATCTTTATGTGTTAATATATAAAAGAATGTATTTGGGACTTCTATTCTTTTCAACCTATACTCAACATAATAGTATAAATTTCAATACAATCTATTTGTACTTGTTTCTTTTTGAAGTTTATCGCTTTTGTACAGTAAATGATCAACCATCGAAGAAATAATTCTATCATTGCCAATAGGAACATATACACATTTTTATATTTATACACACACACACACATATATACTAAACTATAACACTTTAGAAAAATGTCACTACAGGTACTCTTACATAGTGTCAAGCCATGAATCTAACACGGATACATAGTCCACTTAAACATATTCTAATTTATATATCTAGAATGTAAAACATAGCATCAACCATATAACATCAACAATAAAAGTACATAGCTGAGATATACATTTGAATATTGATATTGGGAGACAAATGGAACAACCATGTTCCACCCAATCGTAGAAACAAAACAACCATGATCACTTGTCCTGATGACCCCCTTGCCTGACCATGACTCCATAAGGGAGAACTAAGTCACACTCCTTAGCCACTATCACCTTCAACAATTTATAAAATATTTTTCCTCACACCAGATGTGTTCATAACAAAAAAAAAATTAGCATTCCCCAACATACTAAGAAACATCTTGCCTCCCACATGTGTTGCATTTATCTTGTTCCTACGACTTTCCATTCCTTTCCCTCCTTGGGGAAACTTGCAGATTTAAAAATATCTTATTTTCAGGGGATTCTAGTGATAGAACTCAACTTCTGACACTTGTAAAAATAATATCTAAGTTAATTCAAACTTGTTCCCCATTCATGGAGTCATAGTCAGTTATTTTTAACCTAGTTGTTCCATTTTTCTTCCAGAATTTAATTTATTAAAATTTTTGTCTCATACATGTGTCCATCAAAAGAGGACAATTGGGAAAGTCAAACCTTTTCCCAAGAATCGTAAAATAATAATTACATATTCCAAAATTCTAAATTCATATTTTCCATAAATGGAAATTTATTTCTAAATTCAGATTTCCATAAATGGAAATTTATTTCTAAATTCAAATTGGAATTTATTTTCTAACAATTTAAGGATATCACATATATGGTGAAAAATGGAATAAAATTCTAGTTGTTTCAACGAATGATTTAATTTTAATGCATCAAAATCAGTTTGTTATGGTTTTATGACCAATTTTCCTTCCATATTGAGCAAGGGTTGTAAAAAAATTTTGGCACCAGAACTCGACCTCTATTTCTCATGTTATTTTCACTATTCCTTTTTTAGGGCTTTATTATCCCTCAGTTTCCCATCTGGTATGATTTTTGAGTTCAAGCCTTCAACTTCTCTAAATGGTTTGATGCTACTTGCGAGATATGCCATGAGGAGGGACATATTTCTAGATATTCCAATCTCACAAATCTCTCCTCTCTTATATCTCGAGGGTTGTTATGAACAGACTTGTTGATCATGGTTAGGGTTCTGTGAATTTCTTCTTAAAATAATTCTTGGATCCCTGCGAATTTCCAAACAATCCCCAAGAAAACTTGCTCTGACACTGATATCCCCTATAAACTATCATGGATATTCCATTGGAACAGTTCGTCACAATAGATCTAATAAAATATTGAAATATATACTGTCAAGGTTAAGTTCCTTCAGATATCGTATTATTTAATTATTGGTTTTCTTCCTAAATGTATGAAATAATTGAAATGCAAAAAAATAGAGAACAAAAATAAATACTCACACCATCCACAACAAAACACAATATATAACCTGGGAATCCCAATAAGGGAGAAAACCTAAGTAGAAGGTGAGGCCACTCTACTCTTATTTCTTCAAATGCAAGTACAAAGAAAGAGGTACTCTGTGTGGAGTTTCTCTTGACATTATGTGTATTGTGGCTACAATATCTCTCCTCCTTTGTTAGGCTCTCAAAATACAAATCCTTAGTGTTATTCTATACCATGAAACAAACACAATACTAAATAAGAAACGATTTCTCCTCCTAGTTTCCTGGTATTTAACATATATCAATATTAATCTAGGGTTAGGGTTTTTAATTCCTCAACCCTCAATTTTTATAAGGTTTTGGACCTTCTAGAATATTATTGAAGGTATTCACATGGCTATCCCCATATGCATGAGTAATTGGTGCTGACGTGGCATCCTCTCATACCATGGTGGTCAACATGGTAGGTCAACGTGTGGGAATCATCACTTTCTCATATAAATCTAATTGAGGAATTTGATGCACCACCGAAAAGGACTCAGATTGTATAATATGGAATGTTGATCCATAATTAGGAAGTAGGTTCAGAAAAAAAAGTCATTTTATGCCTCATAATGGCTCTGGAATATTTCTGATAGTTTCCTACCTAAATTTTCCAAAATGGTACCTACCACTAAAATAAAGGTCTCTAAGTTGATTCCTCCAATTTTTTCCATCCTAAAAGCATCGATATAGATGAAAAATAATATAATCATATAATCTAGATAATTTGTAGACAAATATTGAGAGAAAAATATCAGTATTGATATTATATTAAGGAGAACTTATTATACCCATGCATATCTCATGCACTCAGTTATGTTTCTTATGTTTGATTATTATTCTCCAGTATTTATTATGTTAATCACTTTTCATGATATTCAATATCATTCTTAACAAATTCATTGTTGAAACCATAAGAATCCATTACCTCCTTTATTCCATTGAACACCCTATTGGGTGATACTTGTTAAGATGTCTATTTATTTTGAAGTTTTATTCATTGACTTGTTAAAACTTTTCCATTGAAACTCAATATTTGAAGGCCTCTAATTTATCAAGAAACAATTTTTTTTTTATAAAAACCATCTAAACCCCTTTATCATAGTTATATTCCATTGGTGATTGAATCAATGTCGTAGTGTTTTCTATTTGAGTTAAATATTCTAATATTTTTTTACTAAATGTATTCTCACCTTCTTTAACAATTGTATTCAATGAACTCTTAAGAATTTGATTTCTTAGTGATGATAGCATCGATTTCACCTTCAAATTATCCCTGACAAATGATGAGGGAAATGACCCAATAAGAGTAAAATATTATCTGATGCCATTATCTTTCAGTGGTTGAGAGGAAGTAGTAGAGACATTATTTTCAATAAATGTTTGAATTAACTTCCAAACTAGTGAATATGGAGTAATCATTGAAGTGGAATCTCCCATATTTACTTTTTTCCCATTAGTAATGTGGAAACCACTAGCTAATAACTTTGTTTCTTTGCTTGATTTTTATTTACCAGAGAAACTTGGCTTATTCTTGATTTATAAACAATATGAATATATATTGTTCTTTCAGTATCATCAACATGCCATAGATTCAATACAATATTAATATTCTATGTGTAATGATATTTAAAATGCCTCAGAGAATTCAAAAATTAAGTGTGATTTAAAGAAAAAATGATTTTTGAAGGCAAGGGCACAAAAGGGATGCAATTTTTAGAAATAAAAGGAATATCTCTAACAATACAAGAGTTGTTATTATCATAAATCCATAGCCCTCAAAATTCTCCAAAAAAATATTCACAAAGACCTTTTGTAAAAGATTGAGGCTTTTTCAACACAAGGCTCAAAGTCGTTACAAAAATATAATCATTAAAACTTCAATATATCAATGATTGGAATTGAACCTAGGTGGGGAGGATAACACTTATTTTCACAACTACTTGGTTTATACTCAACAAACAATAACATTCCCTATATGTTAAACAACCTTTGAATCATATAAAAATGGGAATATTTTGAAGATCAACATAAATCCAAATATAAAAAACCATCATTTTAAGATCAAAATCAGATTAAAAAAGATTAAGAAATAATCCTTTCATTCCCCCAAAATGATGGTCCCATCTCCACTACCTTCCTCTAGAAACTTACTAGAGGAAATATTTGGAAACATTGATAAGTGAGAGTGACAAGATTTACCTTAGGTGCCTTATTTTTCATTTCAATAGTTCCAAAGAAACCTAAAGGAGGTGTGGCTATGTTGCATCCCTTAGTGAATAGTGAAAGAATAATTATATAGGTCCCTTTGGGAAACAATATTATTAAATGTAGGACACAAATACAAATTGGAACTATTAGTCAAGATTCTTAAGTTCTAAATTATGCACATATTGAAATTCTTAATCAATTTTCTTAGTAAGAGGAATTGAGAATGAGTTTACATGATCAACCCTAGTCATCGGTATTCCATAAGAAAATGTATAGTGTCATGACACATTAAATAATCATTGGACAATGTTACAATGGTCATAGAATTTATAAATATGCAACTAAATGAACAACTCATAGATTAGTGCTTCAACCCACAAATCAATGCTTCGAATATTACACATCTCTAATTGGCAATATTGATGTTATGGAGAGAAAAAATGTCAGTCTCATAACAAAAAAATTAGAATACTACTATAGAGTTTAAGAAAAATATTTAAATCTTTATTTAATTGCTAACAAAGGACTCATATTGGTCATGAGATTCTACCATAAATATCTTGAAACAAAGGCAATAGATATATTTTAAACAATTGTCGATATATGAGAAAATGTACAAAGATAAAGGTGATGTGTAATACACCAATAAAAATGTGTAAATGGATCAAACCTTGTTGAAGTATAACATTGTACAAGTATCACCAACCCCAGGAGTACACACCTCACAATTTTAAAACTGTGTAATATAGATTACCAAAACCTATACTACGGGAGAGTAACTCAACTATCACATTAATAGTTTAGCATCATCTAAAAACCAAACTCTACATGCAAAATCTAGATTCCATTAATGTAATGGAATTTTGTCAACAATGCCAACATGAAGATCTAGATCACTAATGACTCAACTATCACATTAATAGTGTATCGTCATCTAAAAAACAAACTCCTTATGAAAAACATAGATGCCATTAATGTAATGGGATTTTGTCAACAATGCCAACATGAAGATCTAAATCACTACAACTTCAAGAAAAAATAAATATAAATCAATAAATAAGAAAATAAAAAATTGGACATAAATCAATGTCAATCCTAAATATGTGAAAATTGTATTCCCTAGTAATACCTAAAATCCATACATTATCCAAATCCATACACTCAAAGTCAAAAATGGAAAAATTATGGAATGAGATGATACTATATCATATCTTTATTTAGAAAAAAACAAAAAATTATATTTAATTTTAAAAATAAAAAAATACTCAGAAAGAATATATAAGCATTCTATATCATCTATTACTGATGGATGGTTCTAGAGAAAGAGAGGGAAAAGAGAGAAATTGTATATCTGTAAAATTTGAAATCAAAACTAAAAAAGCACGATAACAACCTTTGACGGACACGAAAGAGCATGATAAAAACAAAATGCGTTAGACCTCAAAAAGCATGATAAGAAAATGCATGGATAAAGTGAACATTTTGGAAGCTTGTGTGTGGTTGAGTCTAGGTGAGTATCAGTATCATTCTGTCATGTATATGTTTCGAGTATTAGTCAGTCGTGTCTATGTGTCCAGGAGGGGAGACTAAATTGGAGGCATCAGTCATCCACCAAAGAAAGAATCACTTCAAGGGAAGGGCAGTTGAGCTTCTGAACGATTATTGTTGTCAGTATATTTCATCATTATTATTTACTTCTAGAGATGCCCTGTATTGTTTTGTAAATTCATTCAACAATATTAATCTCTTCCTGCTTATTCCAAATATGATGTGTATCCTTCTTTTTGTTTTGTCAATTTGATAGCAAACATTTTAGAATCGGATTTGTTCTATTCGGATATAAACCATCATTGGTTGGAAGAGATCAATGGAAGAAGGAAGATGCCAAGTTTCAAACCCTTCAAAACCATTTCACAAATCCAATTTGACCTAAAGGTATGTATGGCTTCTCTTTCCTTCTCTCTCAATAGGTTAAAGGTATGTATTCCGTTTCTCTTTCCATGGCTCCAGGTATCGTCCATGTTGAATACATGTAATCTCTCATTAAAAAGAGGTTGAATATAGGTATTATCTTTATTAAGAAATAATTATCAGGGGAAACCAACAACTAAAGAATTTAGAATGACAGAGACATAGGGGAAAAGACCAAGAAAACCACCTACTCAATGTTGGGGTTGTATGGGATATCATATGTATAGATATTTCCCTCACAAAAGTGAAAAAGTGGGGAATGTTCACAATGTTTAGAAAGTTGAAACAATGGAGGACATGGACATAAATGTACCTAATATATATGAAACACTAGACAACAAGCAAGCTAACTTTCAGTCATATATGATTGAAGTGTATGGTAAGATCAATAATCAACCCATTGCCATTTTAATTCATTCAGGAGCTAGCCATAATTATCTATATCCTAAGATGGTGGAAATATTTTGTTTGCCAAGAAACAAGCTTGGAAAATATTGGTTGGTGCAGCTGGATACCGGAGCTAAAATAAAAAATTAATGAGATGGTTAAAGCATGTCCAATGAACATGAATGGACATAACACCATGGCATATTTGAACACCATACCTTTAGGTTCCTATGACCACCTAATTGGTATGGATTGGTTGGACCACCATCATGTTGTCCTAGACTATTATAATAAGGAATTTACTTTCTTGGAGGAGGAAGGAAACTTAAGGACAATACAAGGAATTCCCAAAGCAGTAACGGTTAGAGATATTTCAACCTTGCAGTTGAAGAAAAGTAGTGGGAAAGGGTGTCAAATATTTGGAACACATATGGAAGAAACACCTAAAGATGAAGTGCTAAATACTGAAGATTATGTAGTCTGAAAAGAGACTGAAGATATATTTAAATAAATACTAGGTTTTCCACCCAAAAGAGATATTGATTTCTCCATCAATCTAATTCCTAGAGTACCCCAAGTATCCAATACCCCTTACAGGATGAGTACACCAAAATTGAAGGAATTTCAAATGAAACTTGAAGAGATTCTAAAGAAGGGGTATATATGCCCAAGTTTCTCACCTAAATATATCTAAGGAATAAAAAGAAATATGAATTTCCATTTCAACTTATAAAACATTATTTTCCAAAGATCTAATATTTTTTTTTCCCCTTCTTATTCTAGTTTAATTATAAATTATCCCACTTTATGGTTTTTTAACATTTCAACTTGGTGCATGCAATCTTTACTCTCTTTGAGTCTTTGAGTTTTTCTAATTCGAAGAATTTTTCCCTTTCCCTGATTAAACCTGTGATTTCTTCTAGGTCTAGGATTCTTGAGAGAGTACGAGTCTTCATCATATGTCTATTATACATATCCATCTAATCCCTTGTAACCCTCTCCTATGGAGCTTGGGATTATTCAACTTCTTCCATGGACTTCTTTCCATTCATCATCACCCAGATCATAGATATTTGTGACATCTCTAGTTCTTTTGATTTCCTCCATAATGTCTATACTAGTAAACATGGGTCTCTAAATATTTTTTGTGTGATTTCATTATCACCTCCTCTTCATTGTATGGATAATTTTTATCCTCCTCTTAAATGTGCCACATTGTTGTTTGTGCAAATTTTTCTTCCCTAGTAGTTCTAACAAGTTACATTCTTTCCACCTAGGAAAGTATCTTTATTGAAATCATTCTCACAAATGAAGGTATCAAGAATGCTTTGATACTAAGGTAGTGTATAACTACAAGAGTTTCAATTATGTCATAGAGAACAACAATATAATTGGAAGAAACATGAAAACAACAACTACATGGAAAACACAAGCCACAAGCCTATTAAATGAAATTCTTGGAAATTTTATTGCATCCATGCCTTATGGGAAAAATAAATTATCATCGCCATGTGTGTTTCATAACCCTTCCATGGAATATTTCATATTATTTATGCTCTTAGTCATGGTTGGGATTATATTGGGCTCATGAGATTTACTTCTCTATCCTTGTCTTCCTTCTTTGTCTTTTGGTACATGAAATTTTATGCAGTCTCCTCTTAACAAGGTTTCTCTATCTCTCCTTTATATCCTCATGAATGGATAATGATCATCCTACTCCCCTCATTTCCTCTCCTTCCTTTTCTTAATTCTCAAAACCCTTTGTACTAAGTTTTTGGCAATCAAACATTGATGAGCTCTGATCCTTAATGGCCAACCATACCATACTCAACCACCATTTCGATTATTCCTCCTCACTCCAAACCCCTTTATTAATATCTCATAAGCTCATTATGTTTTTGACGCATGTGGCCCTCGCCACATGCCATTTTTTTATTATGGGACATTTGGGTCCCCTTTTTTCTCTACCCTCTCTAAATACCCCATGGGGTTCTTCCTCACCATTGACTAGTTCAATAATTTAATGGTCTATAGGCCATCATTGGTTCCTTTAGTACTCCATATCCCAACTACCATACAAAATTATGAGGCCAATGCTCCTTCCAGTCTTCCTCCTACAAATTCTCCCTAGTAATTCAACAATGAAAACATAATTCTCATAATGTGAAGGATATTTCACAATTCAAATATTCTCCTCCATCATATACACTTTAGAACATGATCACTCCTCTCATCCAATACAACCTCCATGATCCATGAGGTGCTCCATGTGCTACTTACCATCATATTTTTATTTTTTTTTGTAAATAAAAAAGTTGTAATTCCTCAAAATGTTGTCATAATCATACATAACAGAACTGTATCTAGATACCCACCACGTGTGCTGCTAAACAAGTGGAAACTAGAATAGATGGTTGCCTGATATGCTATCTGGACCAAAGCAAAATAGTGCCACTTGTTCTTCCAAACAAATGGAAATTGGTATAGCTGGTTGGAGCTTCAATGTCTAAACTATTTGAGCAAGAAGAGAGAATCTTGAACATGGAAATCAAAACTCCTATAGAAATTGGACAATTACAGTGCATAAATCAAAGAGGAAAAAAAATAAATCAATATTAAGTAGTGGATGAACCAGTGAATCCTATGTCATTGTGAGTGTCGTCAATGGGAGAAAAGATGTGCATAGTTCGGGCCCCTTTGTTGACTCTATGAGCCCGAGAGAGTGTCGTACAATATGTCGAGACGACTTCTGAGTAGGGTATTCTGGTGTAATTGTTAATGCATTTCCTTGTGCATCTCAAAGATGAGGTCCAAGTGTTCTAGTGAAAGGAAACAAGTGGAGTGTGAGTCTCGGTCCGGAGTGTTGGAGGGAGGTGGAGGGCTCTCCATTAGGCATTTGTCCGACGAGATTTCTTCCTAAATTGTGCAAGTTTACCAGTCTGAAATATTGGTTGCACTAGGGGTGGAATGGTTAGTGTGTGGTGGATCTTGGGGGTATGGAACAATGTACAGAAGGGAGGTCGAAATAATGATAATCGACGTTCCTGGAATCTCTTCTTCCACAATGGCCATTGGAGGCTCGACGGACCGCTTGTATCGATGGACCAGAGAAGCCGAAGGTGCTTGGGAGAAGTGGCAAAGAATTATTTTCCTAGTGATGAAGCTATTATAAGGGGGGCATATCTTGGGCTTGTTTCACTCCCAAGGCATGGTCGTGTAGAGAATCAAACTCTAAGTGGGCCAAAAACTTGCAAATGGGGGAGGAGAACGATTAGAGCAGAGCCAAAACACAAGAATTGAACCAAATTTGAATGAAAAGATCCATAGAAAAACTAGAGTAAATGGAGAGGCACTGGAGGAGTTGAAGGGACCTTTTGTGTGTGTCTCGTGCCCATCACAATCTACCAACCCTACTTCACTGAAGGAGTTATTAAACCAGGATGAGAGAGTTTCATTGGATGCTTGTATCAGCTTTGAATGCCACCCATCCTATGAGATATGAATGTGAAGGAGGAGACATATGTAATTAAGTCATCTATGTGCATGTTGGTCACTTGGCACCCCATGCTAGGGTACTTACCATCATAAAATTACCTAAATCAAATATATTTATTTATTTTCAATTTCTTTATATAAAAAAATACACATACATTTAAAAGATACATTTTCAAAATGACTAACAACAAATATGCATATATTTTTTTAAACATCTATTAAAATTATAACAAAGAAACATGCTAAAAGTCACCACTCTGAAAAAACATATACCTAAAATATTTACTAATATTTTTAATGTTTATAGTTTAAAGTTGAAACATCCACATCAATAGGACATTTACAATATAACAACCCTAAAATATGATAAGTCTTCCATTATGCAAATACAATAATATATGATAAATTGTAAGTACATGTATGGTATTCCTTTATAAATGCAATAATGTAAGACTAAGTTCAATAATAGTACTACTAATGGGTGCAATAAATTTAAATAATATATCCATTTTCATTTTGAGTGATCCATCCTATAAAATGAATTAAAAAGAAAAATAAATTTATAACTAATAAAAAATAATAAAATTTTGATATTTAGTTTTTTAATTAAAATTAATAATTTCAATAAAAAAATTGTTTATATAAAAATTAAATTGTATAAAAAATATTGAAATTAAAATATTTTTTAAATGTATTATTATTTTTTTTTTTTAAATTAAAATTTGGTTATTGTTTCTTAAATTGGGTCATTGTTTCTTAAACTAAAGATTAGTCCCACACAAATACATAACAAAACAATTTATTTTTTTTTGGGTGAGAAATTGTAATCAAGCCTTAAAAATCACCCTAAAACAAAAAAAATTATTTATTTTATATTACTTTTCGTTTTTATAACTACTAAATTTTTTAATCCTCATTAAATAATTATTTTAAAAATTGAAAAATATTATAAAAATTATTTAAGAAGAGTATGCATATGTATTGGGGTCCCTTGTCCCACAAACAAGGGGGTCTCATACACCAATTTGGTGTGGCTTGGCAGTGACCTTAAAAATAAATTATTTATTATTATTTATTAATCACAATAAAATGTCCTAACAACTTTATTAACTTTATAAATGAAAATACTACTTTTTCTTCAATTAACTTTATCAATGAAATCACTACTTCTTCAATTATCATAAAAGAATTTAAAATATATGATTATATTTTATTAAAAAAAATTAAATAATAAAATAATATATATTAATCACAACAAAATATTTGAACAACTTTATTAACTTTATAAATGAAAGAACAACCTTTTCAATTAACTTTATAAATGAAAACATGGTTTTTCAATTATGATAAAGGAATTCAAAATTTATGATAATATTTTATTAAAAAGTTTAAAATGATAAAATAATACGTATTAATCACAATAAAATGTTTTAACAACTTTATAAATGAAAGAATAGATTTTTCAATTAATTTTATAAATGAAAGAACCTATTTTTCAATTAATTTTATAAATGGAAACAAAACATTTTAATTTACCATAAAGAAATTCAAAATTCATGATCATATTTTATTAAAAAATTCTACATGATAAAATAATATAATTAAAGAATAATAAATTATATTAACAAATTATATTAAATTTATTTTTGGAATTTTAATTTACTATAAAAAAAATTCAAAATTTATGATTATATTTTATTAAAAAATTCTAAGTGATAAAATAATATAATTAAAGAATAATAAATTATATTAACAAATTATATTAAATTTATTTTTGGAATATAATGATGTTTAAAAATAAGATAAAATATAATAATAATAAATGTTTTTATAATTATTTTTTAACGATCTATTTGAAATGTAATATAGTATGGTATAAAAATGAAAATAATAAAAAATAAATTAGTTTATAATTATTATTATTTTTTAATTATAAATTATTGATTTTAAAGTATGAATTAAAAAATATTTTATTATTTTAAAAACAATATAATAGTTGGAAAAAATAGAAACATACTTTTTTTAAATTTTCTATATTTGAGTGTTTTTTGCATTTTTAGTTAGTATTTTTTCACTGAATGACTATATAAATCTCGATGCAATCATTTTTTTATTTTTATTTTTTAAATTGGATTTATGAATGCTCAAATGGATTCATCTTGTTTCCCCTAGAACACTGAATCTTAGAAAGATAAATTTGGATGAAATCCCTTTTTTTTTTTGTTTAAATTGCATTTATGAATGTACAAATGGATTCATCTTGCTATCCTTGGAACACTTGGAATGTGACAATATAAATCTTGATGAAATCACAAAATTTTGTTGTTTAAATTGCATTTTTGAATGCACAAATGGATTCTTCTTGCTCCAGCAGATCCAACATTTTTTGGCGAGACAAAATTAAATGGATAATATCATGAAGAAAGAGTCAAAACATAGATAGTTTAGACTACTTTCAACTTATTACTTTAAACTTTTGTAGGTTACTATCTATCTATCTTTTATCAGCTCACACTTGCTCCTCTCTAAGTTCATTGATTATAAGATAAATAGTATTTTCATGTTCAAATAAATTCAAAGGCTTAAAAACAACCTTGTTGCTTTTTAATTGACAACTCAATATTGAACTTCACTTCTTTTAAATTACTTCTTATTCTTATTTATATGATAGCTTTATATCCCAAAAATATAAATCCAAACAAAAAAAATATTTATATAATAGATTTGTATCCCAACTACTAAATCATAACTTAAATTTTTCACAAAATTAAAATCACTAAATCTCAATTTAAACTTAAAAAAAACTACTAAACCATATATAATAACTTTATATTCCAAAAAAATAAATTCAAACCCAAACTTATTTATATAATATATTTATATTTCAAATACTATATCACAATTTAAATTTTTCACAAAATTAAAATTACTAAATCACAATTTAAACTTAAAAAAAAAAACTATTAAATCATACAAAAATTAGTATGATAACTAATCATAGTTTAACAATTTTGTCATTATTAACAATTTTATAATTATTTTTCTTCCATAACTAATCATCATTTAACAATTTTGTAATTATCAACAATTTTATGATTATTAAAACATAATAAAAAACTCATTCCATTATGAGTTTTCTATTTATTTTTTTAATGACCACCCTATAACTTTTTTATTACCGCACCTCCCTACAGCTTTTTTATGACCGCATTAACGTGCCTCACAAACCGTTTTATGGCAATTCAAACATATTACCGTTACCGTTAAAACATAATACAAGTTTTATCTTAATTAATGTGTTTCTCATTATTTATGACCGCAGCTTTTTAATGACCGTCCCTCCCTACAACTTTTTTATTACCGGGCCTCCCTACGGCTTTATTAAGACCGCATTAACTTGCCTCACAAACCGTTTTATGACAATTCAAACATAATATGAAGAAGATATTAAGATTTATTACCGTTGAAACACAATACAAGATAGACGTTGTCTGTAGATATAGTCGTTGAAGGAAAAAAAATGATATCGTTGGAGAGAAAATGAAATAAAAGCGAAAAACGAAGATAAAGTGATAATATAAAAAGGGTGCGGAGTTGCAGGTGTTTGAAAAAAATACCATTTTGATTATTTTTTATTCAGGGATTCATTCTGTTCTATTCCGCCATAAATCGCTGCTCATTATACCTGTTTTGGGTCAAATCCATTTTCAGAATTCATTTCTCGGGCTTTTTTTTTATATTGTATTTGGCTTTTGTTAAAGCATGGCCATGCGTTTTTAGACTTTGCAAATCTGTTTTTATTTTTTATTTTGTGGTGTGATTGAGTTGCTCATTATCCCTGTTCTGGCTCAAATCCATTTTCAGAATTCATTTCTCTGGCCATTTTTTGATATTGTATTTGTCTTTTCTTAAAGCATGGCCATGCGTTTTTACTCTTTGCAAATCTGTTTTTATTTTTTAATGTGTGTTGTGAATTTGTTTTTATTTTTTATTTTGTGGTGTGATTGTTTGTGTGTGACTCTGTGTATGATTTTATAGTGTTTTCTAACTGGTAATGGAAATGAGTATCCTAGGATGAAAGACTCCTTCAACCGGAATTGGGTATCCTATGATGGTAATCCAAACATAACAACTTTCAGGACTTGCGCATAACAAAATAGACAGAATGTTGTTGTGGAAAACAAAATAGACAGAACGTGTTATTTTGCTGATATTTTTTTTTCCTGTTATACAGTTTGCTTATTAATTTTCTCATGAATTTTCATGGACTAATGCTGGGATTTTGATCTCGGCAGTCTCTGTGTAATGCCTCAGGTTCAAGAAGATTAGGATGCGTTAGCAGCTGAAAACTCAACAAATCCAAGCAACACCATCAGATCATATCATCTACGGTATGTCTTCTTTATCTATTTAATTTCATTATGAAGTATACATTTAATTGATTGATGTTGGGTTCTTATTTTTTCTTTTTTTAATCTTAGATGGATATCCTAGTTCTCCATGAACTCCAAACCCGGTCGAATCTTCTTTATCAGAAACTAAACATACTAAAACAAGAAATCCTTATTTATCTATAATTGTCTTTATTTATTTCTGTTCTATGTGTTTGCTACTCTTTCTGTCAATCCATCATTGTACTTCCATCATTGTACTTCCTTGCACCTATAATTATAACTAGTGGAATTAGTGGAATTAAGAGAAAATGACGTGTGTCTTTGGTTGTGTGACCATCATTTTGAAACTCGTCCAGATTGTCATAAAAGAAGGAAATATATGATGCATGACCACATGGGTTACAAAGCATTTCCCAGAAAATGTAAAACCTCGTGCTCTTGTATTCCTTTTCGAGCATGTGTTCGTACAAGCTCAACCATGCTCTTCTATTCCTCCCTGACCTCGTTCGAGCTTTAAGCTTGAATGGATTGACTTCGTATTTCTAAATTTTATTAGTATATGTGATAGTTTTCTAAATTTTAAAGGGTATATCCATATCCATAGCAATGGCATAATGTTGTTTCCGAGACCTCGTTAGGCAGATTAGCTTAAGAATTACTTACAGAGGCATAATTCCCTTTTGATCTCGTCTTTTTCCAGGTTGTTGATTGCCTCTAGAGTGAACTAGCTCTTTAGTTCCAAGTTACCTACTTTCCCAGGGTTTCAAGTATCCGAAATTTATGGTTTTTTTATCAGTTAATTGACCCGCCTCCCATGTATTTTTACTTAATTTTTTTATTTATCCCACCTCCCATCTATTACACTTTCAAGAATAGTAATCTTTGAAACTCCAGTGATAGGTCTCCATCCACTACGCATCAAGAAAAATACACTTTCAAGAATAGTAATCTTTGAAACTCCAGTGATATGGGCTCCATCCACTGCGCATCAAGAAAAACTAGGATAGAAAACTCCAGTGATATGGGCTCCATCCACTGCGCATCAAGATCAAGAAAAACTAGGATAGAGAGAGTTTACTGTGATTCACAATTCTAATTCGACCAAAATTAGGTTATTTGTTTTATGGAGTCATATTAACCTTTTCTTTTTAACTTAACTTGTGTAATTCCATGAATGCAATTTTCTTTTTAACTTAACTTGTGTAATTCCATGAATGCAATTTTCTTTTTAAATTAACTTATGTAATTCCTTAAATAAATCCAATTTCTAATCAGAAATACATAACTACAAACTAAAAAAAGTTAAAAGACGTATCCTTGTATGTGTATTTTTTCCAATATATAACAACGCTCTTTCTTTCACTATATTACAAATAATAAACATTACTCATTATTACAAATATCATAATATAATAAATCACTAGGTTTAAGGAACATCTATTATTTCATTATTATTTTGTGTATTGAATCTCAACAGGTCTACTGGCCTCTCAAAAGAAAAATAGTGGATTCAAATGTTGACAAAAGATATTTACCTCGTACACCTATTATTAATGGGCATAATTGATGATCTTTTAACTTTATTTAACCTTAAACCCTAATCTGATGTGTATGCATTGAAGATGCTGGCATATTCTTATTCGTGCTCCAAAATCAATGGATCAGATTTATTGTTCATAACTTTCTTACATTTATCAAAGCTTGCATTAACATGTTACAAATATGTAATTGCTAGCCACCAACCACTTTTCAGCATTCACCAACCCTACACCAACCCTATGTACATTTCGAAGTTTGCCAACCACCAACCACTTTACGGCTGTACTAGTTATATTTCTGTCATCACAGTATTCTTTGAACTATACGTCTTATCAATAACGATCTGAACTCCCATAATATATGGATTGCATCTCCATTTATTTCCCATTAATTTAATGCACCTCTGTCGTCCATTTTAGTTTTTCAGTAGATTCTATTTCTGTTCTATATTTCTTTTCAATCGAGTTTAGGGAACTTAACGTTTTTTCACCCTTCTATACGTTGAGTTTGTATATTGGTTAGCCTTCTCTACGCGGACTATTTATTTTTAATAACAAAAGAATTAGAGTTTATCTCTAAATTCTATAATATACGTGTATAGTATGTATTTTAATTTTTTTGCTTTTTCATTTATAAAGTTTTCTGTTAATTTTTTGAATTGTTTATTTTTAAATATATGAAATATTTTTATTTTTTTATTTTCAAATAAAAATTAAAGAAATTTTAAATTTTTAAAAATTTAAATTGTTTTTATCTTTTATTTTGATTGGTTGACATAGTACAAACACAATATATGAATTGTTTTTCTCTTAAAAAAAAAATAAAAGAAATAAAAAAAATTATTTGTGCTAATTTTTTTT